>CM035421.1:101214514-101232014 GCA_020310875.1 Ceratopteris richardii | reverse complement strand
ACACATGAAACAGAGTACAAGTGTCCATTTAGCACTCTCTTATCAACCATGAAGAGAGCCTCATGCTTTGAAGTTCGTGTACTATGGTCATATGCAGTTGCTTGTTCAATATCATAGACAGCTACTGAACCATCTGCTGCCCCAGAAAGAAGATATCTTGCCTCTGTGGCATCAATCTGCTGATTTCCAATAAAATAAACAACCAAATAAAGAGTTTAGATTTCCTCTTTACCTCTCTTTAAAACCAGACAGACGAGTGAAAACAATCACAGCTCTTTTATTCACATTCAAAGTGGAGGTATTCAGCAATGAACTATGATGTGTTTGTGCAGTTAACTGTCAAGATTTGGAACTGGAGGACACATAATACTCGAGAATCAGAAAAATCTAGAAATTACACCGAAGACCAAACTCGATGCATCACTCCCCCAAGAACCCAACTTTTCCACCGTAAAATTTAAATCGAAGCGCAGGGTGAAATCAGATGTCATTATTTGATCCTCGTGATGAATCATGAACACCACACATAAGATAGAATCATGCTTAATGAAAGACCTGCCCCATATTCACAGAAAGCCTTAAGCCATTATAACACAAGTATCACAACCCTCAACTGAGATTTACTGCTATAATTCTGCTGGGAAAGGTAGGCTTCTATCCATCAGCAACCATATGTAGTGTGAACTTGCAAGCCCGAATGAACGTGAAGGCCATAGTGACTGTCCTGTCTAGATAGGAGTTACGTAACTGAAATGACTCCACTCTTCTCATTAATGAAGTTGATTCCCACTCCTATGTGAGGATATCATATATCCATTCAAAAGGGAAATCCAACTCATTGACATTTGTTGACCGTTCTGCATGGAAGTTGCATACTGTCATGTATGACTCTAGAGCATCTCTATCCATAAGAGGAAGTACACTCACCATGGATTTCATTCAGCAACTAAGAATAGAAATGAAAACTCCAGAAATCATGAGAGCTTAGCAAGATAGCAGAAAAGCTGGTTATCAAAATCCAGCAATAAATGCACGCCAAAGAGTCAATAAGCATAAGTTTGAACTGAAATGAAAACTTTACTAATATTAACTATCTCATACCCCAAAATCACACCCCAGCACAAGGGATTCAAAGCTTGAAAAGCAAAATTTGTGGAATACTTTGAAGTGCCTATATACAAGGTCATTACACGATGCCACCCAATGATTCTGTATATAGATAAAGACATGTATGTCAGTGATGGATTTGATGAACAAAAGCTTTTTCTTTTAAGAGAAACCATTGTAATAATCTTCACTAAAGTCTAAAATTAGCAGTCAATAATCTTCACTAAAATTAGCAACCATTGGAGATACTTTTATTTTTTATGATGAAAAACTCGCTTTGTATGATAGAAAACTTGTTCTTAATACTAATGTTCGCTTTTTATCAACTGTTCTATGCTAAAATCTTCTAAGTTATGGAACCAGTGGGCAATCACCTTTCTCTCTTCTAGATGATGATATTTGGGAGTTCTCTAGGGATGGTGATATCATTCTCCTAGGGGACTTCAATGCCCGAACGGGCAACTCACAGACAGTCTTCTACGACACTTCAGATGAGATGCTTAGAGAGATGGATGTGGGTGAGTTGGGGCTCGATAGATGCTCGCATGATAGAGAGCAGACAGAGTATGGGAGATATCTCATTGAGATGACGACTACGCATGGGTTAGCCATACTTAATGGCCTACATCGATTTCCTGGGGCAGCTGGTTTCACTTGTTTTCCACATAGACATGGAGCCAGTACAGTGGACTATATCATGACACAGCCGAGCTTCATCCCCTGCATTCAGGATTTCACAGTGGGAGCTAGACCAGTGGGTGTAGCAGTGGATCATGCTCTTTTGACACTGTCAGTCTCTTTTCAGAACAGTACAGCCCATACATCAGTAGGCAGGTCACATACCCGTTTCACATTTACACCAGAGACCGATTCCGTTTATACAAAGGAGATCTGGGACCGTCTACGCACAGTTGGTCCAGGTCTCTCACTGGAGGAGTGCACCACTCTACTGACGGAGACATTGCATAGTGCCGCATCAGTGGCACAGCCACACACCCGGCCGGTTCGGAGGCGACAGTCTGGGAGCATGCCCCAAAATAGTTGGTATGACAAGGAATGCAGAGAGATGAGAGCCCAGCTTCAGAGGGATCTTCTGCTGGGAGTTATCACTTACAGACAGTCTCAGATTGCTTTCCGTCACCTTGTGAGACGGAAGAAGCGGGCTTACCTAGCTCAGTTGGAGAGAGATTTATATCAGATGTTCTTGAGCAGGGACTCAAGAGAGGCATGGGGACTTTTTCATGAGCACTCCACTCCCCCAGCGATTACTTCACCTGATGTATGGGGTCAATATGCGACATCGCTATATATGGTTCCTAGACAGGAACCCCTTCCGGGCCATGCAGAGCCGTGCCCAACCACGAGCACTTTCTTTACCACTCAAATGGTACAGAGGGCCATTGACAACGATGAGGACCGGGAGGGCATATGACCATGACGGTCTAGTGGCGGAGCATTTTATTCATGCTAGGGATATGTTGATGGAAGTTCTTGCAGTGTTGTTCAATCGTGCCATGTGTGAAGGGTTACCTGAGACTTGGAGATTGTCTACTATTGTGCCTATCTTCAAGGCAGGGGATACCATAGAGCCGGGGAACTACCGCACTATTATGGTTGGACACACATTGGCACGGTTGTATGCGTCCATTCTTGAGCAGCACTTGAGTGATTGGGCAGAGGGTGAGGGTATGCGGGCAAAGGGTCAGGCAGGTTTCAGGAGGGGTCTCTCCACTCTTGATCATATTCTGACACTTAGAGCCATCATTGAAGAGGGAAGGTCACACGGGAAGCGGATTTATTGTAGCTTTGTGGACTTCCGCAAAGCATTTGACATGGTGCCGAGAGCTCGATTGATGCGCATACTACAGGAGATGGGGTACCCATAGAGTTGATGTGGGGGATTATCGCTTTGTACAGATCAGTGGTGGGACGAGTTTTCACCCCAGAAGGGGTATCTGATTTAGTTCACTCTACTATTGGAGTGAAACAGGGCTGCCCACTGTCTCCTACTCTATTTGGTATGTATGTTGATGAGATGTCTGATTACATTGACAGAGAGGGTGATAGAGGGGCCAAGTTGGCAGGGACGTGGATCCCATTGTTGTTATATGCTGATGATATTGTTTTGATATCTGACTCACCGGAGGGTATGCAACGACACTTGGATGCTCTACACAGCTTTGCAGAGGATAGTGGTCTGTCTGTAAACCTTGGTAAAACCAAGGTTATGGTGTTTAACACCACACCGCAGTGGATCAGGAGATCAACACCGATTTTCACATATGGGCAGGAGGTTGTGGAGTATACAGATGCATACACATATCTGGGGTAGTATTCATTGGACCGAGATTTTCCTTGAGGGGAGGAGCAGAGACTAGACTGACTAGAGCATCTGCAGCTTTGGGAGGATTGGAGAGGATGTGCTCGCAAGTTCAGTTTCAGGAACCAGGACAAAGTTATGGCTCTTTGATACTTTGGTTGCCTCTACTATGCTATATGGGTTCAGGTTTGGGGACCTTCTATAGGCCAGGATGGGTGGAAAGTCATGGAGAGGCCCTTGGTATCTATGATCTCTAGGCTGATTAGAGCCAAGGCCTCCGTACCACATGATATCATTCGAGCGGAGCTAGCTGCCACCCCTATTGAGATTGAGGCACTCACTAGAGCAGAGCTTGTGGGACACTACCAGAGATAGATATACGAGGCTGGCCCTCGAGTCATCCAGACAGCTAGCCCTGCAGGGGGATACATCATGCTAGTTTGCACAGATGACATCATGGTTTCAGACACATGGTTTTACCATGGACTGCCTCCTTTCCAGTACTCTTTACAGACACCCCTGATGTACCTGACACGGGTGGAGATTACTAGACTCATTCGTCAGGATCTGATCCAGTTGGACACCAGGAGGACATGGATTGAGCCTACACAAGAGTTGGGTACGAAGATCGCTTTCTATAGAGAGCATCTTCTACACCTCACAACGGATGGGTTTGTGACTCGACCTAGCTATATGGATACACACCTTTCCCATGCCTTGCGTTGTGCCATTGGCCAGTTGCGCACATCCTCACATCAGCTTGAGATTGAGACTGGCAGATTCAGAGGGGTACCAGCAGATAGCAGGATATGCCGTCTATGTCACCTAGAGCCAGAGACAGAGCTACATTACATATGTCATTGCACGGTATACTATGAGATACGGGGCCGTTTTCAATTGTCTATTCAGAGAGGGTTTTGGGCCTCTATCTAGAGTCATGAGTTTTGAGGATCAGGGATGTCTTGGACTATATCTACTAGAGGTACACAGACATAGAGACACTCTACTGAGGAGAGCAGGAGGGAGACAATCCCAGAGACAGATTACGGATTTCTTTACACCAGACACTGCGCACCTAGAGGAGCAGTCAGTAGAGCATCTAGTACAGAGCTCTATCCACACTCATTCAGCCACTACTGGCACTCTCATAGACCGAGCAGTGGAGCTAGGGAGATCTAGACAACCGAGAGTGAGAGGTGCTACACAGTATCGACGGAGACTACAGCAGAGGATTCCAGCTGTACTTTTCAGACGCCCACAGTGCAGATGAGGATAGATCTCCATCCTTGTATATCAGCACATCCCTCCTATGTATCAGCCCTTTGTTGTATTAGTCTTGGTGTTAGCCTTTTCGCAACTATTTTACATCTTTCATTTTCAATACCACTTCCTTTGGTACTCAGATTTTGTATCAGATTCACTAGTTTTCTAACTTTTGGTCTCATAGGTCATTTTGGCCTTCTGAAGACGTAAATATATCATTTCATTTCATTTCATTTCATTTCTCTCTCTCTCTCTCTCTCTCTCTCTCTCTCTCTCTCTCTCTCTCTCTCTCTCTCTCTCTCTCTCTCTCTCTCTCTCTCTCTCTCTCTCTCTCTCTCTCTCTCTCTCTCTCTCTCTCTCTCTCTCTCTGAGAGGAAGGGCATCAGGGCTCAAGGACAAGCAGGTTTCAGACGAGATTACTCTACCATTGACTACATCTTCACTCTGAGATGCTTGATCGACCAAGCTAGGGTGAGGAAGAGGAGATTATATTGTTGCTTTGTGGACTTCCGCAAAGCATTTGACACTGTTCCCAGGGATCGACTCTTCAGACGACTCCTTGACATCGGAGCTCCGGAGGAGATGATATGGGGGATCTACGCCTTATACGAGAGAGTATCTGGTAGAGTCAGATGTCCAAGGGGCTTATCTGATCCACTTGCTAGCACTATCGGGGTGAAGCAAGGTTGCCCTCTCTCACCCACCCTCTTTGGTCTTTACATTGATGAGATAGTGGACTTCATACAGGAGCAGGGGGGAGATGGCATTGAGGTACACGGGTCCACTGTCCATATTCTTTTATACGCTGATGATATTGTATTGGTTTCAGAGTCTGCAGAAGGTCTACAGCATCATCTACACGGCCTAGATGACTTTTGCAGACACAGAGGGTTATCTGTGAACCTTGGTAAAACCAAGGTCTTGATCTTTCATACATAAGCACAGGTACGCAGACGTAGTTTGTTCACAGCAGCAGGTGGACCTATCGAGGTGGTCGGATCATATGTTTACTTGGGGGTGACATTTACAACAGCATCAGGGGTCTTCTCTATGGCTCAGGCAGCCCGTGACCGCATCACACGTGGGTACGCAGCACTAGCTTTGATGGAGAGACAGTGCCACCAGGCATATTTTCAGGAACCCCGCACAAAGGGGTGGCTCTTTGACACTTTGGTTACGCAAGCGCTCATGTATGGGGCAGCCATATGGGGACCAGGATTAGCTACATCAGTATGGACAGCATTAGAGAGGCCACAGATCCTCATGATTGCCAGACTCATCCGAAGCAAACCTTCAGTACCACATGATATCATTAGAGCAGAGCTCGCTGCACCACCGATGCTAGTTGAGGCACTATTCCAGACAGTATGCCTATTACACAGACTTCGGAGCATGGATACAGAGCGCATTGCTTATCGTGCTTTCGAGGCATCACGTGATATGGCATTAGCAGGAGACACCTCCTCATGGTATGCACAGACACGAGACTGGCTTGCCCACCATGGCTTTGACATAGACAGGCTACCACCACTACAGTACGACTCTCATGCACCCACCTACTTGCTCTCTCATCAAGAGAGGAATAGGATCATTCGTAAGGAGATATGGCATACATACATACAGAGGACATGGGTGAGCCCTAGGGGTACATTGCCACCGAAAATGCTCTACTACCGCGAGCATTTTCTACATATATCGGGCACGGGCTTCATCGAGATTCCGAGATACATGCAGATCTACCTTCCCCACCACCTACGAGTCGTCATTGGGCAGCTCCGGGTTTCATCACCTCAGCTCGAGATTGAGAGGGGTCGGTCCAGGGGAGTCCCCCGTGAGGAGAGGTGGTGCCCAGTATGCCAAACAGAGGTAGAGAGTGAGGAGCATTTTGTTATCAGATGTCGAGCATACTTAGACCTACGAGCACAGTTCCAGATCGAGGAGTCATTCCAGCTGTGCATGACTATGGGAGACCAGAGACGCTTGGGACGCTTTCTCACAGCAGCATACGAGAGGCGAAAGCGGTCACTACAGCCCATACATCAGCCACGGGTGAGTACCCAGCAGACCATTACCCAATTCTTTCAGCGAGTTGAGCTACATCAGAGACGTCCATCTATAGGGCTCACGCTCCACCAGGCAGCAGCACAGAGAGCACGGTGCCGACCACGCATGGGCGGATATCGTCGACCACGACTATATCAGGAGGATATCTCACGCATCAGGATTGCCTACGACCACATGATGGAGCATAGGCGTACCACCACCCCCTGGGTTGTCTTCCTTCTGGAGGCACTCAGACCACCACCGATGTACCACATACTACACCCACCTCCACCCATCACTAGTGACTAGGGCGTTTTACTCACATTTTGGGATCCCCCATGTATTAGGTGGCCACTATCTGCAGAGTCAGAGCCACGTCTCCCCAGCCTTTTCCAGCCCTATATAGCTTTGTGTAGCGATATACTTTTTTATTCATTTTATCTTCTACATAGGGTTACTACACTTGTACATGGTTTTGTCTCATAGGCCAAGTTTGGCCTCCAGAAGACGTTAATATGACTTTCTTTCTTTTTTTCTCTCTCTCTCTCTCTCTCTCTCTCTCTCTCTCTCTCTCTCTCTCTCTCTCTCTCTCTCTCTCTCTCTCTCTCTCTCTCTCTCTCTCTCTCTCTCTCTCTCTCTCTCTCTCTCTCTCTCTCTCTCTCTCTCTCTCCCCAAAAAAAAAAATTCGACTCCAGATCTTTGATATTGCAAGTGACAAAAGAACTCTAAACAGCAAAACTTGTGTAAAATATGATGAGCATATACAACAATAAGTGTCCATATCAAAACAATGTTTCTCAAATAAAAAGATATACAAAAATAAGTCGTCAAACTATGTGAGGTGGATAAATGGATTTTCCAATTGAATAGTCCAAATGGGTATCCTAGCAAAAGTAAATATAAGAAGACCTTGAATTGAAAGAGGAGCTTCAACAGATATAAGAACAACAAATACTCTTGCAGTATCAGCAAATCAATAGGACTTCCAGGATATTGTTCAACAAATCAATAGGGTTCCCAAAATATTGACATATAGACATAGAAGATATAGATTGATGCCAAAATAGATGAACAGTATTTGATAGCAATCCAAATTCCACAACACCATACATAAGTAGATGTCATGTCATAGTAAATTTATAGCCAAGAAGAGACCTATCCAACAAATAGTCCATCAAATTTATATGTGTGTATGTGAATCCCCACACAAATATCGCCCAAAAACATGTTGGAAAACAATGTCCAGTTGAGGGATGTAATCTTAATATTCAGCAAACCCTAATTTCAGCAATGGTCAAAATGATCAAACTTGGCCACAAATTTTTATTACATATTTGGCATCTACTCTTCATGAGTTATTAACCATAAATAATACATGGCCATACGATCAATTTCAAACCATAAATTTGTTTTCACAATATAGAAAAGTGTCCAAGCACCAGAATTAGGTCCAAAAGCTTTTTACATAATTACTTTGATATTATCTCATTTTTCCGACATCAAAAATAATTGAAACAAGCTAAAAAACCCTCCTCTGCAAAATCTGCCATGGTTCGCAGCGGAAATCGCAAGGACATGCTTTTGGGGCCCACATGTTTACAAAAAGACCTAAGGAGCACTATAATCATCAATTGTCTCATGCTCTAGGTTTTGTTGCTGCTTGGAGCTAGTTTGAAAATATTTTGAAGGAGTTAGCTGCTGCCCACATCTTCTTACATACTCTTCGTGTGTGCATACTTGCTGATTTGTGTAAGTTGCTTCTATATACTGTTATATCTTCTATTCTTCTTGATGTAGTCTCCTTAATCTATTACCTCAAGAGGAGAAGTTATAGTGGCTTCGTAGTTCGGAAAAGATCTGATTTGTCATTTCAGTTACGGCTGCAAATTTTTACCTTCGTATCCAGCACATAGACTGTTTCTTCTATAGACGGTCTATTTCTCTTTCTTATTCCAGCACATCTTCACATATTCTATTACTTTTAGGCACACTTCTCTCTTATTTTTGTACCTAGATCCATCTACATTCAGCCAATTCCAAAATTTTGTATATTCTGCACATTGTATACTTTGTTTCATCAAGTATTTTTAGCCCTTTTGCTACTCGTTTACTTCTCTTGTCTCTCATCTAATTTTCATAGTCATTCATCTACATTATTTGGTTCAAACTTCAAGGTCTGTATGTGCTCAAGGTTTTAAGTGTTTGAAAGATCTTATGAAATATTATTGGGCCTACCTCGCTGCCAAGATTTGGTATCAGAGCTTTGTGAACATACATAACTTGTTCCCAACATGAGTGATTATAGAGGTAGATTGGAACAAGAAAACAAACTTGATGGAATTAAACTATCCTATGTGGAGTTTCATGATGATAAATTTGTTAGTGTCCAAAGAGTTCTGGGATATTTTCAATGGCAAGCATCCAAGGCCTAGACAAGCTACAAGGGATGTTGCACCTTCTTCCAAGATGCGAGCTTCTCCAACTTTCACTCAACAGGTAGTTGAGGAGGATGGTTGCTTACACGGCAGCCAAGAAAGCCATCGGCATAGTCAGCTAAGGGGGTTCCTTCCACACCTACTTGGACTTATGAGGACAAATGTGTAATTGTATGTATGTATGAATGCATATATAAATAAAATGAATTGCAGCGTTCTTATTCTGATCATACATACATTTTTTTTATATATATATATTTATTTATTTATCTATTCATTTACTTATTTATTTATTTATTTATTTATTTATTTATTCATGTATTTATTAATTTACTTATTTATGTTTTAACTTTATATAAAAAGATAAAATTCTCTCTGGATGGATAAAATTCCCAAATTTTATTTTAGGTACCGATAAATAAGCGAATTAAACAAATAATTTTTGAAATTGATTCTCACGAATTAATTCTCTCATTTGTATTATGGCCACGGCGAAGGCAACTATGACGATGACTACTACAATGACGACTACAACAACCATGACCATGACGAATAGTACTACTATGAATGCTACGACTATGATCATAGTTGTTACTCACGAGATCTAACTTCTGTGTTCTATCCGACTTATGGTGAGTTAGGAAAAACGTTTGACGTTTTCTCATACGACTTGAATTTTTTCCAAAAAAACATGAAATACATACAAATACATCACTACTTCAACATAAACATAAAACTTAACAGAGATAAACCCACTATGGACTGCTTTATCAATTGTGTTTTCTATACCTGTTGTACAGCATTATAGTTTATAATTTATAAGGCTAGAACTTTAGTCTTTGTCATTCTCATAGAAGCCTTTGGCCTTTAGCGCATGAGATATGTGATCAACCATGTATGAAATCTGATCATTCAAATTTCATACTAAGAATTATATTACATAGTGCATATTATACTATAGTATACAGCAACAGCCAGCCTATGAGCAAGAAGGTCCACCATATGAGCAAGAAGGTCCACCAAGCACCATCCACTCTTCATTCCAAAGTCCAATCTCATCCTCATGATTCATCCTACAGTCTCCAAGTCAACAATTGCTCACGATTTATCCTACAGCCACGATGCAAGCTTGTAATCTTACACGCATAGACCATGTAGGGAGTCGGGAGCAGATTGCAATCCATACCTTGAAAGCTGCGGGACAAAGGGAAGAGAGGCCAAGGGTTGTATGTTGGACTGGATGTATGCTCAAGTACTCGACTCCTTTGCTTGTGACTGTAGGGGGCTAGAATGAGGAAAACAAGACAGCCATGATGTACACACCATCTAGGGAGTCGATAGCAGAGTAAGGGAAGAGAGGCTAAGGGCCGTATGCTTGACTGGGCACACGCCCATGGACTCCACTAAATCTCTGCTTGTGACTCTAAAGGAGCTTGAATGAGAAAAAAAAGAGAGCAATGAAGGTAACATTTTGATGTTCATGGTGTCTCTTAGCAGTCAAATCAGCAAAATAATAATGTGTCAAGTAAAATGTGAGAAAGGCTTGAATGATGTGTGTGTAACTCTCCTCCCATAAATATATACCCTCTTGTATTCTAAAAATAGCAATGATCTTGAATGGTCTAGTGCCCCATGCATACATCATGCAACACTCATCCCCATTATTATTGAATACCTTAGGATATCCCCCAGCACCTTGGCTATGGCTGGCCCTTGTCCCACACACACATGGAATCATCCCTATGGACCAATATGATCCATGTGGACCAATGTCTGACACTCTCCCCCCTTCTAAAGATCATTGTCCTCAATGATCAATGAGGGAAAGTACTTGCAAACCAGAACTTCTAATTTCCAAGTAGAGTCAATAAGTGGTAATCCTCTCCAAGCTAGTAGATACTCCTAGATGACACAGTTCCTCAACCGTTTCTGTCTCCGATCTAATATCTTGTCCGGAGAATAATCCGTGCTATCACTTTCCTGCCAAAAACAATACCCTCTATTAGATTATCCTCCCTGGAAATATACTTTCGAAGTTTACTGACATAAAACACTGGATCGACTCTGCAATCTCGAGAAGCTCTAATCGATATGCAACATCACTTAGCTTTTTAACTATCTTCCAAGGTCCACAAAACCTTGGTGAAAGCTTGATACACTTCCCTACGGATAGTGAAGTAGATCTAGCTGGTACCCGAAGAAAGACTCTCTCCCTCCTCAAAGGATCTAAGAGATCTCTTTTTGTCAGCATACTCTTTTGCCCTATCGGCTCCTTGCTCCATCTTGGCTTTAGCTATTTCTAAATTTGCTTGGAGGTTCGCTAAGAACTCTGAAGTACTGGAACATTTCTTTGGCATTCTTATGATTCTGGAAGCATTGGGATTCATGTCATAGTCCATCTCAAAAGGAGACATTCCAGTCACCTTGTGAGGCCTATTGTTATAAGCAAACTCTACTAGTGGCAAGTAACTATCCCAATCTATCTTCCTCTCATACACATATGCCCTCAACATATCCTCTAGAATCTGGTTGACCTCCTCAGTCCATATGTCTGTGGATGATCACCACTACTCATTTATGACAATTTCAATTTATCAAATACAAACTTCCAAAAGTGTCTTGTGAATCTAACATCCCTATCTGAAACTATGGATGTCGCTAACCCATGCAATCTGAAGACATGCTAGATAAACAACTCTGCTACCTGTGGAGCTTCTATCGTCTCGTGCATGGGTATGAAATGAGCCATGTTGCTCAATCTGTCTACCACAACTAGGATAGTATCCCGCTTCCTTTGGGTCCGCAGTAACCCGACTATGAAGTCCATTGATACACTGTCCCAGTTATGATCTAGAATCTGTAAAGGATGCAAAAGACCTCGTGTCTTTATCCTTTCTGCTTTGTTGACTTGACACATAAAGCATTGTTGAACATAAATGTGGACATCTCTGGCTAATCCAGGCCACCAAAATGCTCATCTAACAAGCTGTACTATCTTGTCAACACCATGATGTCCTGTGCAAGGCACATCATGGTTATCATGCATGACTTTTCTTCTCAAATCCTGAGAATCTGGTACGCAAACCTTTCCTTTCTATTTGACTATTCCATTCCCCTCTGAGAAATTGGAACACGGAATGGACTTGTTTGCTCTGCTAGGTGAAGAAACAGATCGAACTCTCGAGTCTCCTATAATAGAGTCATCACTGATGGCTCTAATAATCTGTAACAAATGTGGATCTTCCACATGTGCTTCCTTGATCTCTTGAAGCAATGAGCTTTCTAGAACCATAAAGCTCATTTGATACATTATCCGTGATAATGCATCAACTACTGTATTCTCTTTACCTCTTCTATACAGGATTTCCATGTGAAACTCCTGCATGAGCTCAACCCAACGAGCATGTCTGCATCGAAGATCTTGCTAACTACAAAAGTACTTAAGTGTATGGTGATCTATGTGTACCTTAAAAGTCTGCACCATAAAGATAGTGTCTCCAGACTTTAAGTGATAATGCATTAGCTACTATATTCACTTTGCCTCTTCTATACAGGATTTCCATGTGAAATTCCTGCATGAGCTTAGCCCAACGAGCCTATCTGCCTCGAAAATTTGGCTGACTACAAAAGTACTTAAGTGTATGGTGATCTTTGTATACCTTAAAGTCTGCACCATAAAAATAGTGTCTCCAGAATTTAAGTGCATGCAACTCCTCTTCATGCACTGGCCAATTGCGCTGTGCATTACTCCATTTCCTGCTTTCAAAAGCTATTGGCTTGCCATCTTGGCTCAAAACTGCCCCTATGGCTATGCCACTAGCATGTGTCTCTAACTCAAAGGGTTTCTGTGGATCTACCACTTTGAGTATAGGAGCCTCTGAAATAGCTTGTTTCAGAGTATCAAAACTATTCATCTTCTCTTGCTTCCATGCAAAGAACTTTGCCTTGAAGCAAGTTCGTCACAAGCGTTGCTATCGACGAATAAAAAGAGATGAATTTCTTATAGAAACCGGAAAGTCCTAGAAATGACCGTAACTGCCCCTCATCCTGAGGAGTAGGCCAAGCTAGAATAATTGAGGCCTTCTTGGGATCCATCTAAACACCATCGGCCGAGACCACATGCCCTAGATACTCTATCCTCGGAAGAAACAATTGAGTCTTCTTCGGATTTACATAGAGTTGATTCTCTTTTAAAACATTTAATACTAATCTTACATGATTCTCATGCTCATGCACAATCCTACTATATACAAATCAATCATCTGCAAAATCAAAAAACACACTTTCTAATGAACGGTCTCAAAATGTCATTCATTAACATCATAAATGTAGCCGGTGCATTAGTCAAACCAAATGGCATGACCAAATACTCATAATGCTCAAAACGGGTCATGAAAGTTGTCTTATGTACATCATGATCTCTTACTCTAATTTGATGGTAGCCACTTTTTAATCTATTTTACTAAATACAACGGCTCCACCTAGAACATCTAAAAGATCATCTATCCTCGACATGGGATATCTGAGTCTGATAGTGATTTTATTGAGTGCTCGTTCGTCGACGCACATCCTATAAGATCCGTCTTTCTTCTTCACAAAAAGAATTGGTGCTACAAAGGGTGAATAGCTGGGCTAATCAGACCTTTCTGAAGATACTCGTCCGACTTCATTCTCCTCTTGCAAACTCGTTCGAAATGGTGGCCAAACAATCGGACTCGCTCTTGGTACCAATTCGATTCTATGCTCTATGTTCTTACAAGAAAGCAAACTTGAAAGTAATTCTTTCAAGAACTCCTCTTGAAATTCTGCTCTCACTTTCACTTGAAGTGCTGGAGCATTCCAACTAGAGTCTCCATGAGCGCATAAATCCATCATAATACATGACGAATGCATAAAATAAAGAAAATATATATACTTACAATCAATCATATGCAACTTGGTAGCGTTTATCAATCGCGTCTCTTGGAGATCTTTCTTTCGACGGATCAGTAATCGCCTCCTCTCATGCTCAAACTAATACACATGTGAAGCAAAGTCAAAGACTGATCTCTTCCTCGCATGCAACTTCTTACTAAGAACTACATCGAAACGTGCTAGTCTCGCTATCTCGAAATCCAATCTGTTCTTATAGGACTGGATTTGAATAGGTAGCCCAACAACTCGTCGATCCCATGTTTCAGTCCCCTTGAAATCGGGTAACTCCATTGTGTAGGCTTACTCTGACTGCAAAGTCTCTAGATGTAACCTCTTGACTAGTCGAGTACTACACATTATGTGTCGAGTAGTGTCAAAGAGGACCCAGTGTCAAAGAGGACCTTGGCAGGCTGTCCTTCCATGACTCTCTTCATGATAATGAGTTCTTTGTCTGGAAACTGATATCCTTGCTGTGCCACTGGAGTCTCGCATAGTCGGGACCTTCTTCATGACAGTCATGGCCACTATGGGAGATGATATTTGAGATGGGGAATCTCCAAAGTCATCATCATCATCACTCCCGGCTTGAGTGGGATTAATAACTATGGTAGCTTCTATCTTCTTTTTCTTAGGACAGTCCTTGAACAGGTGCTTTCCTAAACACCCATAGCATAACCCTTTTTGCCTTCTCTTTCTGCTGAGGGGTAAAAATAGACTTATTATAAGCCCTCTCAGGTAGAGCAAAACTTTTCTTTTACCTCCTACAACTGTCTTGATCATATGTACCTGCTTAACCTCTTTAGAAGGCTGTGCACTGATCGAGGCAGCAATAGGTGTGTGGAAGGATCGAATTATCTTAAGCCATGACAATAAAACTACAGCTTATAACATGCCAGCAAATATCCGTATAAACAAACAAATAATTAATAAATCAGGAAAAGAAAGTCCAGATAAATGTGAGCTCCTTAAGGCTACACACTATTAGCACACTTTACGGGAAGGAATACCTGCAAACTGTTTACCCCGCTCTTGTGAGCACTCGCAATTTCCTTGTGACCGGCAAGCTCAATGCTATAAAGTCTCGTTTTTTGTAAGAGAGCCCGAAATTTATGTGGAGGAAGGCGACCAGTCTCTCTACGCCCGACCATCTGCCACATCTTATGTGTATGCGTGCGTACGTGCGTGTATCTGCTAGAAAGAAAAATGATAGCATAGGTTTGAACTTTTCAACCAAAACACAAGAAAATGGCCTGCACTGAAAAACGCGGCTCCGATATCTTATAATACAACATCTAATAGATCATGAAACGCTCTTTCTAATGGAGCATCCGCTGTCATAGAAGATTCGAACTTCGGGCATTTACGTAGGAGGAACAAGGCAAAACCCACTAGACTCAGCTGACAGGCTGCCACACAGGCCTTGAGGACTTATTTGATACCAAGAATTCGGGAGTATTTGACATTCATGCTGTAGTGGTACACTTTGGAAGTCCAGAGTTTAAAACTGGAGTGTGGTCTCACTTATAACATCTCAAAAACGAGAGAAAAGGGGGCCTCGAGAGTACGTGAGTTGTTCATTTCAATTTTCCAAACGAAATTAGGTGACCGAAATTCCAAAACTGTGAGAGTTTTTTTTCTTTTACGCTTTGAATCCCACATAGAAAGAATATTACAATGAGGGTGAGGGATAGCTAGAGAGGAGTTTAATGAATTGCATGCTTTCACGAACAGCCCATACTCATTTCTTTTTTTCTTTTCGTTTTCTGGATGATGAATACATGGGAGCGTTTAAATGAGAGGGAGTAATAATCCTTTGTATCCTCTTATGTAAGAGTGTGAGAGAACATATTAAGGAAGGATCTTACGAAAAACTGATAAAATTGACAACATTTTTTTTTAGAGTACAATGAATTGGAAATACACGCTCGCACACCCAACCTCGTAAGGTAGAAGCACCCATCATGAGAGACTCATGGACATGTTCAGCCAAGCCTTGAACTCAAAACTTTCCCCCAAAGCTTCAAGGCGTCAGCCACTACGTTACGGGGGCTCAGACAAAGAGCTTCATCCTTGATTGCACTCCACAATGATGTAATGTTTACTGCCATAAGATGTTTTTATTCAATTGAAACAAGCCAAGGAAGGGGTCGTCTAGATTCCCTTCTTTCTTTTTGGGCTTCTATGTCCACAAGAGTATGATCATCGAAAGCATGGCTCTATGCTTGTTGATGGTGGCCGTTAAGCTGTCCCATCCTCTCAAATATGGTAAGGATTTATATGAGCTCGATACACTTAAGCCATTCCATCTGCTTATATATATATATATATATATATATATATATATATAAAAGTAAAATACGTTGACATGATGATTTGGCAGGGAAGCGTATGACCTTGGAACTTAAAAGTATGGTGCTTTTTCATGTTCCTAGGGATTGTACTTCTCTAGCCTACCTACGTAAAATCGATAACTATTTTACATCTTTTGAATGAAGATTTAGTTCACCGAGTTTGATATATTTTCTTTAAGTTCAAAAAATCCCACATGATTAAAAATACAATTACGATAGTTTTTTACTTCATTTTATTCGTTGGTAATGCATCCTTTTATAGATATAGTTAATATTACAAAACAATAATTATTTGGTTTGAGCCATTTATTACTTATGGAAGTTTGGATGTGTACTTTTCTATATCTAAGGTAATCTAGAAGGATATTTTATACATGATTATACATTTGTGTATAAATGGTTATTTCTAAATCATAGAGAATTTTATTTGTTTGAGAAAAATATTTAGCATCACTGTTTGCTCTAGCGGGGACAATAATATGTTAGTGGGCTTGCTTTATACCTGCAAACCGTATATGTTCCTTTCGATGTGAATTGTTTTTGAAAGGTAATTGGTAGTGATATTGGAATTTAGAAGTGCATTCATAGCTAATCAAACATAGATCTTGCGAGTTGATGTATAGAAAGACATTGTTTTTTGTTGTGAAATAAAAAGCATATTTTTAGTTAAGCGAACATATACATATAGTTATACATACATGTATACTTGAAGACATATATTTACATTTAAATTCATAGATCCATTCATATGGATTCGTTCTTATACATATACATAAGAAGAATGTATTTTTAAAAATATACATAGAGTAGACAATAATGCTCCATGAATTTTTATAAATAGACAATAATGCTCCATCAATTTTTATGAAAATATTAACGGACATACTTTATAGATGGAAATACACTTAAATCATAAACTCTGACCTCGATGTTTTTATGTAAACAAAAAAGGAAAATACGCATCATGCTTCTATATACATTTCTATTTAAACCTTTTAAAACAACATAATTAAAGGAGACCTAAGTTAATGTGTGATTTGAGAAACCACATTTGAAGAAGATGTTAT
>CM035421.1:101007014-101209514 GCA_020310875.1 Ceratopteris richardii | reverse complement strand
AACTATACAGTGGTCGATTTACTCCTTGGTACACTTATTTGTTGGTGTTCAGACTCTTCTAGCTCCATTATCATTCTATTCAGTTCTCTACCATCATGCCATCAGAGGTCTCAAGCACATCCGGTGGATCAGGGTCTAGTGCTAGTGTTCCGAGAAGGAGCTATAACTTACAGGGCAAAGACCATTTTGAGATCCAAAAATTTGACGGCACAAACCTTGCTCTATGGAAGAATCAGATTAAAGATGTGCTGATTCAAAGGAGGCAATGGAAGCCAATAAATGGGATTTCAAAGAAGCCTGCTGACATGGATGAAGATGATTGGGATAGATGAAATGGCTAGGTCTACCATTTGCTTGCACCTGGCAGATAATGTTTACTTTATAGTATTAGACGGTGAAAGTGCAGAGGAGCTTTGGAAGAAGTTATGCAATACATATGAAAAAGAGACGGCATCAAATAAAGTGTATCTGATGAGAAAATTATATGACCTTTGTATGAAGGACACAGATAGTGTTGCTGCTCATTTGAATGAGTTTGATGCTATATTCTCGTAGTTATAGGCTCAGAAAATGGATATGGATAATGAAATGAAAGCAGTATTGTTGTTATGCACCTTGCCATCATCATGGGATACGTTTTGCACAGCTATTACCAACAGTGCACCTGGTGGTAAACTCCTCTATGATGACATATGTGGAGCACTCTTGAGTGAGGAGATTTGTAGAAAATCTATGGTTGGCACTCAGAGTGGAGATGCATATAATGTTCGTGATTCTTTCCAAGGAAAGAATCAGCAACGTGGTAGGAGCAAGAATAAGGAAAATAATGGTCAACAGAATAAGAGTAGAAGTAAATCAAGGAAGAGGGATATCGAATGCCATTATTGTCATAAGAAAGGACATATGAAGAAAGACTGATATGCATTAAAGAATGCTAAAGGTAAAGGACAAAACGTTGATGGGCATGTTAAACAGTTACCTGCACCATCTACTTCAACTGTGAAGATTGAAGAAATTAATGCTATTTCTGATGATGCTGACGTGTGGATACTTGATAGCACTGTGCCATCTGAGGCACTTATGGCTGATTCTCTTTCCCACACCTAGCTACTAGATTCTGGTGCTTCTTTCCATGTGACACCACACAGAGAATGGTTCTCTAATTATGTAGCAAAGTCTCTTGGTACTGTGAGACTTGGTGACTCTTACGAGTGTGATGTTGTGGGGATTGGAGATGTGGTTGTGCAGTTCATTGATGGTTCAAAATTTACTATGCATAATGTATGCCATGTACCTCAGTTATCATGCAGTTTGATGTCAGTTGGTCAACTTGATGACCTTGGTTACAAGGTGGTCTTCTATGCTCAGTCCTTTCACATATCAAAGGGCAATATGGTTATTGCAAAAGGAAGCAAAGTTGGCTCACTTTATCTTTTATTTGTATCACAGAAAGAACACTTGTTAGCTGTTACTGAACAGCCTATGGCTTGTATTTGGCATGGTTGTTTGGGCCATATATCTCATAGTGGAATGGAAAATATTTCTCGTTCTAGCTACTTACCTGTGTCATCTTTCTCCGATTTTTCATTTTGTGAGCATTGTCAATATGGAAAGCAAACCAGAAATGTGCATAGAACTCACATTGACTCTTCAATTCAACCTTTAGATCTCATTCATATAGATGTGTGCGGTCCTATGCCCACTAGGTCCTTAGGTGGTTCTCTCTACTTTGTCACTTTCATAGATGATGCTACTAGAAAAGTTTGGGTATATCCTATCAAATCGAAGGATGAGGTATTCCCTACTTTCAGAAAATGGCTTGCTTCAGTTGAGACTGAAAAAGGAACTAAGCTTAAGGCTTTACGTTCAGATAATGGGGGTGAGTATACCTCACATGAATTCAGCCTTTTCTGTCATTCTAGAGGGATTCGTAGAGAGTTTACAACTCCTTATACCCCAATACAGAATGGTGTAGCTGAGAGGATGAATAGAACTATTCAAGATAGAGTAGTCTCTATGTTGCATCATGCAAACCTCTCACAAGGTTTTTGGGCAGAAGCAGTATTGACTGCAGTTCATGTGATTAACCTTTCACCTAGTACTGCCAAAGGTCTGAAAGTGGCACAAGAGTTTTGGACAAGGAAACCACCATATTATGATCATCTTTGAGTTTTTGGGTATGAAGCATATGTTCATATACCCAAGAATCTTAGATACAAGTTGGGTCATAAGTCAAAGAAATGCATTTTCCTTGGATATGGTTGAGAATGATAATTTGGATATCGCTTATGGGATCCTGAAACACGGACAGTGATCAGAAGTAGTGATGTCATTTTCAATGAGTCTAAGATGCATAAACAACCCATTAAGGAGGTTGAAGTGAGAAGAGTGGTGTTTGAGGATACTAGTCGTGTGGTTAGCATGCATAAAAATGTTGCACATAGGGATGTTCAAGAGAATGTCCATTCAGATTAGTCTGCACATATTCCTGTTCAGCAAACATTGAGACGTTATGCACGTGTCTCATATCCACCTGATAGATATGTTCTAGGTTTAGATTTTGCTATGCTAACAAATGCCGGTGAGCCTTCTTGCTACAAAGAGGCTATGCAGACAGAGGATCATGTCAAGTGGGAGCGTGCCATGGAGAGTGAGTTGGATTCTATTCACAAGAATGGTACTTGGGATTTAGTAACTTTGCCAAAGGGTAGGAAAGCTTTACCATGTAAATGGGTATATAAGTTGAAATTCACATCAGATAGTGCTTCTCCAAAGTATAAAGCACGACTCATTGCAAAGGGTTTCAAGCAACAACATGGTGTTGATTTCAAGGAAATCTTTTCTCCAATTGTCAAGATGACTACCCTGCGCATGTTGCTTGGATTCGTTGCAATGGAGGACTTAGAACTAGTCCAAATGGATGTGAAAATTGCTTTCTTGCATGGAGGTCTTACTGATGAGATCTATATGGAACAACCAGAGGGTTATGTAGTTCCTGGCAAGGAAAGTCTAGTTTGTAAGCTTAAGAAGAGCTTGTATGGACTTAAACAGTCCCCTAGACAATGGTACCAAAAGTTTGATGCTTTTATGAAATCTCAAGGCTATTCTCGAAGCAATGAGGATCATTGTCTCTACACAAAGAGATGCTCAAATGGCAGCTTGATATGCTTGATACTTTATGTCGATGATATGTTGATTGCTGGGAAGTCCTCTTATGATTTGTTAGTTCTCAAAAAGAAATTGAGTCAAACATTTGATATGAAGGATTTGGGGGATACCAAACATATTCTTAGCATGCGCATTACTCATGATAGGAGTAAAAGATGCATATACTTGTCTCAAAGTGAGTACATATCCAAAGTACTTCACCGGTTCAATATGCAGGGTGGAAAGGCATTGAGTACACCTTTACCCACATATGTGAAATTGAGCAAGGATGATTGCCCCAAATCAGATGAAGAAAAGGAATTCATGACCAAAATTCCCTATCAGTCTGCTGTTGGTAGTCTCATGTATGCTATGGTAGCTACGAGACCAGACATTGCATTTGCAGTGGGAGTTGTGAGCATATGTCTAATCATGGCAAGAAACATTGGGAAGTGGTCAAGATGATTTTGAGATATCTGAGTGGCACTAAGGACAAATGCCTATGCTTAGGTAGAGGGAATGCATCCATTAATTGTTACACAGATTCTGATTATGCTGGTTGTGTAGACAATCATAAGTCTACATCAAGGTACATTTTTCATTTTGTTGGAGGTGCTATCTCTTGGAGATCTCGTCTTCAAGAATGTACAGTTGTTTCCACCAGAGAAGGAGAGTATGTTGCAGCAAGTGAGACATGTAAGGAAGCATTGTGGATTTCTCGTCTTGCTTGTGATATGGATTTACCTCAGCATGTACCTAGCTTGCTGTGATAGTCAGAGTGCCATTGCTTTAGCTAAGAATCTGGTCTATCATGCAAAGACGAAGCACATTGAGGTGAGGTATCACTTCATTAGAGATTGCTTAGCCACTTAGCGCATTATTCTTGAGAGGGTTCATACTCGAGATAATGCTGCAGATGCTTTGACTAAAGCTCTACCACAGGATAGCTTTCGACGCTGTTGTCACTTGATGGGGGTTAATTGATTCTTGATCATACATAGTCACTGGTATATTGTGTAACATGCCCATCAGGTGGGAGGTATTGTTTGTATACTTACACTTAGGTATTCTTTATCATTCTTTATTTTTCTCCCAGAGTTACTTTGGCCATGTTGCCCTTTAGTGGGAGATTGTTACCATTAGTGTCCATGTGAAAGGCCAAATGGCCATCGGACACTTCCTTGTATATGTTCTTTAATAAAACATATAGTGGCCTGGTCAGTCACATTCAGGTTCATTTATTAGTCCATCTTGTGGATGAAACAGAGATTGCAGTGTTATAAACACTCAATGGATATTTTAGGTCGAGCAATTTATGGGAATATTAAAAGGTTATGTGCGACAAAGAGCAAAACCAGAAGGATCTATGGCAAAGGGGTGGATGCTTGAGGAGTGCATGTATTATGTTAGTGAATACCTTGAAAGAGTTCATGAAGAAGCTCCACGTGCATGGACCAACGAGTCTTCTTCAAAAATAACAGATGAGGTATTATCAAGTAAGGGAGTTCTATTTCAATTTACATTGCAAGAAAAAAGTGATGTTTCTACTTTTGTAGCATATAATATTGAATGTATGCAAGCCTTTGTTAGAGAGTATGAACATGAACTTCAAAATCTATCAAGTAAAAGATGGAGAAACAAAAGATATAGACGTAATCTCGATAGTAATGAGAATACAAATATATCTTCTTTCACAGATTGGCTATATACTTGTGTGCAATGAGCCAATGCCAATAATGAAAAAATCTTAAATGAGCAGATGGAGTTAATGATATGTTGTGAAAGAAAGGTAATTTTATTTTAATAATATTCTATATTTCATATATATGTATATTAGTTTCTCTCTAATAATCTGATTTTTATTATAAACTCGAATGTTCACTAATATGTGGGCTTTTGGATAGCATATTAGAATCAAAATGATTGATTCTTTATAGAAAATAGAGGATTCTAGCATTGTTGCTTCTTTCAAGCAACTATCACATGCTAGCTGAAAAGATACGAACCATTGTTGGTATTTACAAAATATCGTTTTGTATGTTCAAACAGGTAAAAAAAAAAGTTTTTATTTTTTATGATATAGTTTATTATTTTTTTAAAGAGATTCGAATGTTCACTAATATGTGGGTTTTTGGACAACATATTAAAATCAAAATGATTGATACTTTATGTAGAACACAGGATTTAGCATTGTTGCTTTTTTCAAGAAACTATCACATGCTAGCTATTGGAATTAGATGTCTGCGGAAGCATGCGAACAACACAAGGAAGAAGAAGAAGCTTGGAGCACAACACACAATACTGAATGTATTACTAGAGAATGTACAAAGATAAGTAGCCTGTTAGGGCAATAGGCGTATATACAAGCCAAGGGAAAAGAAAACCTCCTAAAGAGGGAAAAAAGTGCCCCGGTGGTCCTAGAGTGTTCACACACATCACTACCTAAATATATCAACAAATTCCCCCTGGGAGTGATGCAGTGAACAAGGAGCTTGCACTCATGTATAAGGAAGTGCCAAGCTATGTGGAAATCACTCCACAAAAGGAAGTAAGCCCAAAGCTTTGCGAAAAGCTTCAAACTTCTCCCTAGGCAGAGCCTTCGTGAAAAGGTTCACAATGTTCTCCTGCGTGGGCACATATGCCAAGCTGATCTCCCTAGCAGAGAACCTCTCTCTGACATAATGATAATGCACTTCAATGTGCTTAGTGCGACCATGGAACATAGGGTTCCTCACAACTGCTAATGCACTCTGACTGTCAGTGAAGATGGTGGTGGCAGAAGACTGACCAACACCCAAATCAACCATAGGGCGTCTGAGCCACACACACTCAACAATCGCTGTGAAAGCTGCCCTATACTCAGCCTCACAATTGGAAGTGGCCATAGTAGGCTGCTTCTTGCTAAACCAAGATATACATGAGCTACCAAGCATAAAGCAAAAGCCACTAGTGGACACACGAGTGTCATAGCAACCAACCCAATCAGAGTCAGAAAAAGCATGTAATTAGTAGAAAATGTAATTAAGAACAGACGCGCATCAAAAGGATGTCGCACAATCAGTGTAACCCTTTTCTGATAATAGAAGAGGCGAGTGGAAGAGAGCGACAAAGGCGTCATCGGACTCTGCGTCTGGGCAATGTGTCTGGAGGTTGATTCCAACACAGTTACATACATTGTTGTATCATTCTATTTTATTGATGTTCGGTATTGAATAACCATGGTACTGTGTTGATCTTCAGTGAGTCATTAGTGAATTTCAAGTATAATGGTGATGGTATGCTAACAGGTATAAAGACTTTCTGTATTCGGGTGTGGTGATTGTCATATTCTATTGTGTACTAGAGATTAGTAGTTAAGTTTGTCGAAATTGTCAGATCAATAATGAAGAGGCTACTATAGTAATGAAGTGAATGGGAAAATATATATAGGGCCTCTGTATTACAGATCCCTGACCATCCCAAGAACCCACACACAGTCAGAAGTAAGCTATAACTACCCCGACAAGATAACAAAATTAACACTAGCGCCGGCCATGGGGCATGGAGTAGCGAGCCTGCGAGCAGATTAGGGTCTGAGAAAGAATCCTATGATATATGCTTGTAACGTGTTTCAAAGAATGTTACCTGAAGTATAGAAGGGATCAGCATCCTTGGAAAGTTCCTAGTGCGTTGGGAATGCCTTCTGGTGGTAGTGGTGATGGACAATCGTCGGAAGGAAAGCGGGAGATATGGGCTAGTGGAGTGCCACCTCAGTATTTTCTTGTGCAAGGACTACAGGGTATGGTGCAACCAACCCCATCCATGGAAAATATGGTTGGGGAAGTAATCGCTGGTTCCAGTGAAAGTTTGGAGAATTCCGATAGTAATTTGTTGAATTTCGATGGTAGCTTGGACAATTCCGGGGCCGGCTTGTTGAATTTCAGTGATAGCTCTACTTCGGGTTTCAATTTCGGAGAAACTAGTTTATTGTTGGATGAAAGTTCTGGTGAAAAGTTTACCTTAGAAGCCAACTACGAGGAATGGCAGTTTAGTGTAGGTGTGTGTGATCGACTTAACAATATCAGAATAGCGACGAACTTGCAAGCTGGCGAGATGACACAGCAGCAATTAGGATCAACTTGTTCAGATCATTCTGTAGTGATACTTCCTCCTAATTTAAACAACATGAGTGCTTCACAACAGCAACAACAACATCACCACCAACAACAACAACAACATCACCAGCAAGAACAACAACAACATCATATCATAACCACACGACCGGTACCTATTGGAGTTACGTATACTAAATTTGGAGGATTTTCCAATGATTATCCTGATGCTAATGTGCGTACTTTTGAAAATCAGTTATGCAGTGCTCAACTATCCAGCAAATCCGGCATATAAGGCTATACTGTTCCAATCTACTCTAATTAATGAAGCTGCCCAGTGGTTAATCAAATATGACATTAATCATTTTGGTCAATATGACGATGTTAAGGATGCCTTTTTACAACATTTTTGGTTAAAGAAAAATGCGGCCAAAATCTTTGACTATTTGCAAAACAATAGACAGAAACCACATCAGAATGTGCAAAAGTATGCAACTTTATTCCGAACACATCTACGGCAACCGCCACCGATGCATGCTAACCTACCAGATGACGTGATTACTCAGTGGTTCATTAATTGATTAAACCCTCAGCTCAAACAAGTTATGATTATATGATGTGTGGGTGGTATGACCTTGGATACAGTAATAGCCATGGCATTGCAGTTGGAGCATAAAGTTGGTGGTTTTACTAAAGATCTGGATTCGTTAAAGGCGTCCAAGAGCATGAGCGAGGATCCATTGAAATAGGTGTATTGCACCAAATGTAAGAACCCGGGATACGCTACTTCCGCATGTGCATTAAATCAAATGTACTACGCTATTTGTAATAGGGCAAGTCATTCCATCGAAACGTGTCCATATAATGCCAAAGTGCAGACCAGGCCGATCGTAAATGCTAGAATATAAGAGCAGGGACAATAGGCTACCCAATATCTACCACCGCATTTGAGAAATACTTCTTACCAAAGTTACAAAACTTACACGGGATCGCGAGCAAACAATTTCGGATAGACTTGGTGGAACTCGGGCCAATTGGGTGATGGCATATCTCTTCCACCACCAAGATGCCATTTTTGTGGTGAGATTGGACATATCCGTAGATATTGCAAAGAGGTGTCCGAGTATGATAAACGAAGAAAAGAACGACAACATCCAATGGCAAATATGGTCTATATTTCAGCAGTGGATACCCAAGCAGCATCAATTCAAACACGGTCCGACAAGAAGTTACAACCAGTTGCTGAGATTTTTGAGCTAGGCATTCGAGAACAACAAAGAATTTTTACCAAAGCTAGTACATGGGCTAGTCAAGAACCAACTGTCTTCCCCGATCCGGTACCCGTGGTCCAGCAAACAGTACCGAATATACCACCAAAAGAGATGAATCCGGTCAAAGTGTCGCAAGAGAGTCCATCGAACTCGGATTTTATCAAAAGAATCTATTACGATGCTGTTAGGGCCATTGTTAACCTTGGTCCCCAATGTACGACAACAATTCAAGCAACAATTCAGTCCAGGATCTTCGTGTACACCTGCGATGACAACTGTTAGTCCAGAAATTGATTCTACAGTGGACCATGCTGTTCCTTTAATTACAATATGGTATAAAAACCACAAAATTACTCAAGTATTAATTGATGGAGGCTCCAGTGTGAATATTGCTACAGCCGCACTTTGTAAAAGGTTAGGGTGGACTCAGATTGAACCTGTTCAATTTTTTATGAGAATGGCTGATCAATCTAGGGTACATCCAGTGGGTTTGGTGCGTGATATGCTCATTACTCTTTAGGGGAGAGGTGTTCAAAATGACTTTTGTTGTTCTGGAATTACCTAAATCAAGTCTAGATTACAACTTAGTATTTGGGAGGCCTTGGCTGGAACAAGTAAAAGTGTTACACGATTGGTTTGCACATGAACTTATTTTCAAAAGCAATCATCAAAAATATGTGGTACCCTTGGACGAGATGAAGCCTTACGACCTTCATGCTCGACCTTACGTGGCCGAACCCGTGCACATGCTGGATGGACTTTCACACGATGAAGAAGAAGCTTTCCTCAATCCTAACCAAGATTTGCTAGCCTTGGGTACAGTTGATTTACAAGCAATTGTAGATAATTGGAATCCGACCGCTTATACGGTAGTTCCACGTACTGAAAAGGTGGACCAGCTCCGAATCAAGTCTTGAATGCCATGAATTTACACCACCTGAGGATATCTTCATGCCCTAACAGTTTTATGTATTGGAAGATCAACTAATCACTTGTAAATTGGGAGATGAGGCTACTCCGTGACCGCTCAAGCTTAAGGTTGGGCTACCGAAAACTTTTCAAAATGATTTACAACAGTTGTTGAAAGAATTTCAAGATGTATTCACGTGGGACTATCGTGATATGAAAGGGTTGGACCCTCGCATCTATCAACATCGTGTGATGCTGAAATCGGATGTGCGGCCAATTAAACAGCCTAGTTATCGAATGAATCCCAACTATGCTGCTCAAGTGAAAGCTGAATTGCATTGCTTGTTGAAAGTAGGCTTTATTGTCCCCATTGAGCATGCAAAATGGATTTTTCCTATTGTCATTGTCCCAAAGAAAAACAAACAATTGCGTATCTGTGTAGATTACCGAAAGTTAAATGCGAAGACAATGCATGATCCCTTTCCACTTCCTTTTTGGATACGATGTTAGATGATGTTGCTGGATGAGAAATGTTTTCCTTTTAGGATGGCTATAATGGCTATAATCAGGTGTGCATGGCTGAAATGGACATCCCAAAGACTGCGTTTATTACAAACTGGGGTGTGTATGCATGTACGGTGATGTGGTTTGGTCTCTACAATGCGCCCAGTACCTTTTGATGCATGTAGGAAATCTTTTCTCCCTACTTAACCACCTTTATGCGGGTGTATCTGGATGATTTTTCATTATCTGGTGATGCATCGGCTCACCTCTATCACCTACGTTGCTGCTTTTCTAAGTGTAGGGAGTTTCGTTTGTGCTTAAATCCCAACAAGTCGGTCTTTTCCATTTCCGGTGGCAAATTGCTTGGTCATATCATTTTGCAACAAGGCATCCAAGTGGACCCTGATAAAGTGAAAGCAGTGTTGAATGCACCTGTCCCTACGACACCAAAGGAAGTTATGCGATTCCTTGGGCAAATACACTGGCATGGACGACATCTTTGGTGGCTCGCGCATGTAGCTATACCACTGAATCGGCTGATTACTAGCAATCCTTGACACTTTGCGTGGGCTGAGGAGTGCCAAATTGCATTTGATCGTCTGAAAACACTCTTAACACAGGCTCCTATTCCGCAAGCACCGAACTAGTAGCTTCCGTTCCATGTTTTTTAATGCATCTAACATTGCAATCGGAAGTGTGCTAATGCAACAACAGGATAAGTGGTTCTGCCCTATTTATTATGCTAGTCGATGATTAGCCGTTGCTGAACAAAATTATTCTGTAACTGAGCGCAAATGTCTAGGTTTGGTTTATTCGGTGAAGAAATTCCGGCAGTATTTACTCGGACGCCCATTCACCTTTCATGTGGATCATGTGGCTCTGGTTTATCTGGTCCGCCAGCAACATTTAGGGGGCAGATTAGCTAGGTGGGTGTTGTTACCGCAAGAATTTGATTATGAGGTTGTACATCGTTCGGGGTTCGTGCATGCTCTTGTTGATTTTCTGTCTCAGCTTGATTCCGGTGAACTTCTCGGTGGTATTGATGATACTACCCCCGCTATCTATGCGACTGATTCGGTATAGGATGATTGTCAGGTGCTCCCTGTGGCACCGTCATACTATACTCTTATGATTTTTCTAACTAGTGGATGTTCCCCGACTAATGCTTCCACTTCTGCTCGCCATAAATTGGCTATGTATAGTCGACGATTTCAGATCATTGTGGGACAATTGTATTACATGGATCCATCTCGTGCGTTGTTACTATGTATTCCTCCACATGAAGTTTCTTTGGTTATTGACATGGCTCATTCTGCTCCTTCCGGTGGCCATTTTTTGGTAGATCTTACTTACCGGAAAATTCTGCAGAGTGGCTTATGGTGGTCCACTATGCAGCATGACATTACTGCTCATGTCAAACAGTGTGATGCTTGCCAACGATCGAGGCAACCTTTACAATGGCATCATTTCCCACTACAGCTTGTCTCTCCCCTTGAGCCCTTTCAAAAGTGGGGCTTGGATTTCATTGGTCCTATTACACCTCCTTCTACGGTTACTAATCATTGGTATATACTCACCTGTACTGATTATGCTACTCGGTGGGCTGAAGCTTGGGCTTTACGGTCCACAACTGCATCGGTGGTAGTCAAATGTTTGATGAGTGATGTTTTTCCTCGCTACGATCTTCCTTTGGGGATTGTTTTCGATCAAGGTACACATTTTGTTAATGCCTTAATGCAAGTGCTTACCGACACACTGAAGATTGCCCATAAATTTAGCTCCTGGTATTATCCTTGCACCAATGGACTCGCTAAAAGTGCCAATAAAACCCTTCTTGACATGCTCAAGAAACTTGTGCTGGAATGTCCGGAGCGTTAGGATCAATTCCTTCCTTTGGTCCTATGGGCTTACCGTACTACTTACAAAGTGGCTATAGGAAATATGCCTTTCAAATTGGCATATGGTATGGAGGCAATTGCACCCATGGAGTTGGTGGTACCTAGTTTACGGGTGGCATTGGACCATAAGCTATTATCGAAAGAGTCCTTTCCTTTCCAGTTAGATGTGTTGCGGTCCTTGGATGAACAACATCTTGAAAGTTTTCTGATACTACACGAAGTGCAATTGAGGCAAGCTAAAACACATGATCAATTTCTTCGGACTCCCATCTTTACCAAAGGACAATTGGTTCTTTTCTATAATGCTAAGTCTAATCGTTTTGCGGGCAAGTTCAAGCTTTGGTGGTTTGGTCCCTACCGTATTGCAGATCAGGTTGGACCCACTACCTTCTGATTATCCACTTTAAATGGTACTCTTCTTCCTAAGCCCATCAATGGGTTGAAACTTCGTCTGTATTGTTCCAAGGCTACTTCATCTTAATTCGTTGATGGTATTTTTTATTATTCATCTGATTTATGTTTGTTTTGTCTCCTGACCTCTATTTACATTATGCGTGTTTTGATTGACCGTTTGACCGTAACCTTCCCATTTTTATTACATATCCATGATTAGCCGCCACACTCCACTTTTGGGATTTCGTTAATGCACAAATGTCATCATTATGCATACATGTTCCCAACCACTGGTGATGATTGCGTTTTCTACCCCTCGCTTCCATTCGACGTTTTTACTTAACCCCGATCTTCATCCTCTTCTCCGCTATTGTGTACTTGCACTCTGTGTCCTCTCTGTTATGCCGTGTGCATTTGTTTTCTGTTAATTTCCATGGAAGCTCTAGCTAACATTACCACCTTCCGTGCTGGCTTATCTCCCGACTTGAGTGAGTTCTTGCGTGCATGCGGGCTATTGGCATTTGCCGAATTGCCTTTGCATTCGATCGAATTCCATCCTTCCTTTGCTCAAGTTATTGCCGCTATTGCCGACAACCCCCAGACAGAGACCTATTGGCCGATCACTGCCTCAATCCGCGTGTAGTTTTTACCCTGAAAACTGTGGCTTCCATCTCCCTCAAGAGGGCAGTGTGGATGTCCCTCTACTACCGACGATGACAATGAAGCAATTATTCCCTCGCTAGTCTTCTAATGAGTTTGCTATTTTATGCTGACCTGAACTGGAGTGCTCTGCCCGGCAATTTCTGGTGGCTGCTCTCAACCTCCAGAAATGCACATATGGGATCTCTGGACCTTTTTACTCCATGATCGATGCTACTACCCACGAAGCCATTAATTGGGCGTTATTTTTCTTCCGACGCATTCACCGTGAATGTCAAGCGATCTCCCATTAACTAGCTAAAGGTGATATCCCTCGAACTCGTCTTCCTCATCTTCTTTCTTTTCTCCTTCCGGCTGTTCAACCTGTTCAGCCTCCTCCGACGAGTACCCTCCTTTTCCACGAAGAATTAGAGCAAGTTCTGGGGGTTGATGAATATAACGACGATCTTCTGTGATTTTTTTCGGGGAAAACGTGGGAAACTCAACCCCTCGTAGAGTCAAGTACAACCCTCTTCCACTACAGTCAATCTACAGGACACAGCTTCCTCTGCACAAATCCTTTCCACCCCACCTTCTCCTACGGGTCAAATTGATAAGGACACGGTTATGGAAGATGTTCCACCTAATGACATGGTTGATGAGCAACAGATGAACTCTACTGATAAAGTACCTGACACAGTCGCGGATTCTGTTCATCCAACGGAGAGACACAAAATGAGGAGGTTCTGGTTCAGGATGTTCAACCCGATATGGTAACCTCTACTCTATATCCTTCTTCACCGAAAGCTACGGCTCACGGTACCCATATTGAGTCTATGGTGCCACATCCCCTTTCCCCTTCTAAGGTGCCATTACCTCCTAGCCCTCCTCCCTCGCCTCATCATTCGGTGGCCGTTTCCCATTTTCAACCTATCCCTTCTTCTCCTAATTATTCTCTCCCTTCCTCTTTAGCCACCGTCTTTATCAATCCTTCTCGACCCGTTTCAACCTTTATAGTACTTGATTCCTTCGCCCAGTTAGCCCAAATCGGTGATTTTTTCATCCACCTCTCTAAGCAACTCCCTCATCAGTTGCATGATGCTCATCAGTCCCTTCGTACTGAATATCAAGCCAAAGGAGACTTGCTGGAAGCAAACATAGCACCCCTCCAAGAAGAGATTCTAGTCGTAAAAGCGGATGCAAATATATTACAAGATCAGATTACGGTTTTACAGGGATAGGTGACCGCAAAAGATGATATTATCGGAGCTCAAGGCGTAGAGATTGTTCAACTCAAACAAGCCGTGACGGATAAGGAGGATGCTATGCATGTGTTAGGTTCCCAGTTAGACACCATGCGCACCAGGTTTCTTACAATCGAAACGGCTTATCAAGTGCTGGCAGATAAGGCATTACAAGCAGAGATGAAACTTACGAAGGTTACCAAAGAGCTATTCCATAAAAGCCAGACTTTGGAGGAAAAAATTGGATGAACCATCAAGCTCAAGAAGGAAATTGAATCTATTCAGAAGGAAAGACAGGACTTCTTCAAGACTATGCAATTCTAGCAGGAGGAATTGGAATGCAGGGAGAAGCAATTAGGTATACAGCAAGATCGCCTATCCAAAATTGATGCAGAGATTGAAGAAGCAAGGTTATGCAGAGATGCCGCTGTTGCCAATGACTTCTATTTGCAAGAAGCCTTTTTGAAAAATCAGGCTGAAATTTTGCTGTCGCAATTCATATCTTCTAGTTTTGTGCGAACAGATTCTCATCTAGTAGAACCTCAAATTTTACAAGACATGTTAGAATCCTTGAAGCAGAAAATCTCTCGCACTTTTAAACCATGTATATACATGGTATCATTGAAGATTCTTAGTCTTTGTAAAATAACTTGCTGGGTTCGAGTCCAGCATGCATGCCAATATTAGGCCGTCGAAAAGGAATATCATTCTATTTAGTAGAAAATGTAATTAGGAACATATGCACATCGAAAGGATGTCGTGCAATCATTGTAACCCTTTTTTGATAATAGAAGAGGCGATTGGAAGAGAGCGACAAAGGCATCGCCGGACTCTGCGTCTAGGCGATGTGTCTGGAGATTGATTCCAGTGCAGTTACATACATTGTTGTATCGTTCTGTTTTATTGATGTTTGGTATTGAATAACAGCGGTACTGTGTTGATGTTCAGTGAGTCATTAGAGAATTGCAAGTATAATGGTGATGGTATGCTAGCAGGTATTAAGACTTTGTGTATTCGGGTGTGGTGATTGTCATATTCTATTGTGTACTAGAGATTAGTAGTTAAGTTTGTCAAAATTGTCAGATCAGTAATGAAGAGGCTACTATAGTAATGAAGTGAACAGGAAAATATATATAGGGCCTCTGTATTACAGAACCCTGACCATCCCAAGAACCCATGCACAGTCGGAAGTAAGTTATAACAATCCCGACAAGATAACAAAATTAACACCCCCTTGGGATAAAACAACCCAAGTAGCCGAGTACCACTCAAGTAGCGAAAGATGTTCTTAACCGCCTGCCAATGCTTGACTCCTGGGCAATGCATAAACCTGCTCATCTGTGAGACATCAAACTGAATATCTGGCTGAGTAATGCATAAGTAAATTAGACACCCAACAGCCTATTGATAGAGAATAGCATCAAATGCATCTCCAGCATCATGAAGACTCAATCATAAACCTATCTCCATAGGAGTGGCAATAGGTTTACAGTCTTCAAGGCCAAAACACTGCAATAATGTGTCAATATATTTTGTTTGACACAAAGCCATTTTACCATCAACGTGCATAAACTGAATGCCCAAATAATGATGCAAATGCCCCAAATCAGTGAGCAGCACGTCATCAACATAAACCACAATGATCAGAAGTACATCATTAGCATCCTTAACATATAAGGTGCTTTCAGTTGGGTTGTTCTCAAAACCATGTGCAATCAGATAGGCATGTATCTTTTCATACCAAACATGTGGTGCTTGCTTTAAACCATATAATGCCTTCTTTAACCTGCACACCTGGATTTCATGACCTTTCTACACAAAGCCACGGGGCTAAGAAACATACACTTCTTTATGCAAGTCACCATTCAAAAATGTTGTTTTAATGTCCAACTGATGTACATTCCAACCATGATGAGCTGAAAGTGCACAGACGCTATGAACAATAGTCATCCGGCAAGTAGGAGCAAAGGTTTCATCAAAATCAATGCCTTTTTCCTGTGCATAACCCTTTGCAACAAGCCTAGCCTTATATCTATCAACTATACCATCAGGTTTACGCTTCAGCTTATATACCCACTTAGTGCCAATGGCCTTCTTGCCAGGAGGCAAGTCACATAAAGACCAAGTACCATTCTTCATTATTGCATCATATTCAGATTGCATAACAACTATCCAATTTTCTGAATTTTGTGCTTCATCAAACAAAACAAGCTCAGTCTCATCACAGAGACTAGATCCAGCCATAGCATAGCAATTTGATGCAAAAGAGGCACTATGAGAGCCTGATCAAGTACGATATGATAGAGGTGCATCTAATTTGTTGTCACGTAAGGTCTACACCAACCATTTTGGCATAGTTCTTGCCTGCTCAACATCAGCTTTTTCATCAATAAGTGCATCATGTAAATCTGCATTAGAAATGGAATGATCTGCATCATCACATGAAACTAGCAAAGGTTGAGAAGCTGCCTCATTAGGACCAACACTAGATTGTCCACCTGTAAAAAGAGGCAGCAAAGTATCATACATGTCTTTGGAGCTAACAGATGTCTCCTTAGTACATGAAAGCAATGGCTGAATAGCATCTTCCACAAAAACAACATCATGGCTAACCAAAATGCGTTTAGTCTATGGATGATACAGATGATAGCCTTTACTTTCAAAACTATACCCAACTACTTTATCATCCAATTTTTTGCGATGTTGTTCGGGCACTAATGCATATGCCAAACAACCAAAAACACGCAAATGAGCAACAGATGGCTTGCGGTCATGCCAAACCTCATATGGAATGATAGACTGCAGCACTTTAGTGGGACATCTATTAAGTACACATGTTGCACACATGATAGCCTCAAGCCAAAAACTATGTGGTAACACCTGACTCTTGACTATACACCTCGTCATCTCCATGAGTGACTTGTTCTTTCGTTTAGCAAATCCATTCTGTTGAGGTGTATATGGCACTATACACTGGTGTTTTATCCCATGTTTATCCAGAAATGCATTAAAATCAGAAGACATATATTCCCCCCCTCCCCCGATCAGAACGGAGGGTCCCCATTTTACATGTTGACAGATTTTCAGCCAAAACCAAAAACTATTTGAAGCACATGAACACTTTAGACTTTGCCTTCAATGGATATACCCATGCATGCCTGGAAAAATCATCGATGAAAGTCACGAAGTAAAGATAATTCCCAAAAGAAGGTGTTTGCATAGGACCACAAACATCACTATGTACAAGCTGCAATTTCTAAGTAGCCCGAACTGAACCATCTTTTGGGAAGGATGAACATTGCATTTTGCCCAAAATATAGCCTTCACAAACATGTTTTCCAGGTGCCTCAAGTTTGGGCAAAGAGGACACCATTTCAGATTTCTGCAAGCATAGCAAACTAGCAAAATTCAGATGAATAAAGCGTGCACTGCACATGCCAAATCATTTACAGATCTTTCATATTCTATGAGCTTATACAACCCATGACATAAAATGCCAGAAGTAATAATCACATTGCCATTTGATAGATCATGAACTGTACACCTGTCATCAACAAATTTCACAACCAAGCCAATCTTGGCTAATGTAGAAATTGATAATAGATTTTTCTTGATCCCTGGCACAAACAAAGCAGCTGACAAAGTGAAAGAACTACCATCAGCAGTAGTCAAACTGATCTTACCAACTCCCATAACAGGATAAGAGGAGTTGTTGGCACATGTAACATTATTCCTTGTAGGGGCAAGCTCGAGTGAAGAGAAGAAATTGCGCTATGAGGTAATATTTTTTGTCACCCCACTGTCAAAGTACCAAACATCTGAGTCTACTACAAACATGCACTGCTCATGAGAAGATGGGTGAAAATTGCAAACAGTAGTAAATGCCCATTCTTCTTCCTGCACAAGATTAGCAGACTTTGTTTTTGTGTAGAGGCCTCTACAACAACCATTTCAGCCTCTTTCTTCTTTGCCTCTTTAGCAGTTAGTTTTGGACAGTTCTTTATTATATGATCATTTCCTTTAGAGTACTTGCAAAACAATTTCTGCTTTTTTGATTTCTTTTCATCTTTGTCTTCCCTCTTCGATTGTGCATAATTAGCAGATTTCTGCTTACTACTTGAAGAGCTCCATTTTCCTTTGCCCTTCTGTTGAAGCTCAAGGTCGAGGACAAAGCATGGAAGCGCATCAAGGAAGTGGACACACAAGAAGAAGGAGCAAGTAGGGAGCTCCAAGAAGCACCTGTCAAATTTTCAGAAGAAATCCCTACAAAAATAGTGATTTTTATCACTAAAAACCATTGTAAATACCATTTTCCATTTTTGTAACTCCATTTTGTTCAAGCCGAGGAGTCCTCGAGCTTGAGGAGTATTAGATCTACCATCCTACCAATTTTTATAATTTTTAGACTCCGTTTGAGCCCCCAAATAAGCCCTGGAACCTATTTTTTAACTAGGCCGGACACTAGGTCTGGACAGGGCCAAAACCACTCAAAAACTATAAAAAGGGCTGGAGAGCTCATTTTTGAGGCTAGCTTGTTGTAGATTTCAGTTTTGTAAGAGAGCTCTTTGGTAATCGAAGCTTTCCATTGTTCCACTCTTTGCTCTTACCTTGTGCGCGTGTGTGTGTATGTGTGTGCATGCTTGTGTGCTTTCACTCACGCACTTGTGCCATCACTTGCTCGCGGTCTTCATACCGGTCCTCACGTCTCCACGGATTGACATTTATGAGGTGTATCTCCTCACGTTGGTACTCACCATTGTGCTAGAGTGACACCAAATTTGGCGCCGTTGCCGGGGAGAGAGCTTGGAGGACGAGCGTGTGACGGTAAGACGTAGAGTAGCGACGTTGGAAGGTAAAAAAATCATCATTTTCAGTTCAGTTTTTGAATTTTCCTTCTTCTTCATCTTCACCATCATCACCATCTCCACCCACCTTCATCTTCTCAGTTTTTCTCCATTTTTTAGAGTACATTCACCTTGTTTTTACTTGTGGTTGTGAGCAAGAAGCTTAGAGGGGGGTGCAGAACTGAATCGCTGAAGAAAAACTCGTGAAACACTCTCCAAACACCAAGAATCTGAGCGGCCATTTTCGGAAGTGCTAAAACCTGCGTCAAGTATCGTTTTTGAGAAACAAAGCTTTTGGGAGCTACGCGGAGCAAAATAGGGTGCTAGGAGAGTTGGAAGAGAGTATCAAAGGTAAGCAAACCCACTTCATACTCATAAACTCTCAGGAAATCCAAGTTTTCTTTTGAGAAAAAAAAAAAAAAAAAAAAAAGTCGACCTGCGTCAAGTATCGTTTGGGATTTACAGAGGTTAAATGTTGAATTTTGCTTGATACAGAGAGTGAGGATAAGAGAGAAGAGCTAGGAAATCAAGGGGGCAAAATCAAAAATTCAAAAACAATTGTTAAAATTTGTCTAAGGGTCAAGTATCGTTTTACTCCCGCGGTCGAGTATCGCGATACTTCACAAGTATCGTTTTGCTCCTGAGGTTGAGTATCGCGATATTTCCCATCGATCGGTATCGTTTTGGCTCAAGTATCGTCGATCGTCTCAGTGAGAGATCGTTTACCAGAGATCGCGATACTTGGGTGAGATCGGTATCGTTTTGCTTAGCGATCGTTTTGGTCAAAGATCGTAGATCGTTTCACTCAGAGATCGCGTATCGTTTTGAACCAAATATCGTCGATCGTGTATCGTTTTGACCAAAGATCGTTGAGTCCAGAGATCGTTTTGACCAAAGATCGTTTTGGGGAAGTATCGTGTATCGTTTTCTCCCGAAGATCAAGTATCGTCTGCGATCAAATATCGTGTATCGTCTGGATTCAGGTATCGTGTATCGTGTTGGTCAAGTATCGTTTTGGTCCAAGTATCGTGTATCGCGTCTCAGAGATCGCGATAGTTGCCAGCGATCGAGTATCGTTTTGAGCTAAGTATCGAGTATCGTTTTGTCAAAGATCGTTTTGTCCAGCGATCGTTTGCTCAGATATCGTTTTGTCCAGCGATCGTTTTGTGAGAGATCGTGTATCGTTTGGCTTGGAGGTCGTGTATCGTTTGGGGCTAGAGATCGTGTATCGTTTAGGGGAAGTATCAAGTATCGTTTTCCTTGAAATATCGTATATCGTCTGTTCAAAGATCAAGTATCGTGTATCGAGTTCCTCAAGTAACAAGTATCGTGTCCTATAAATGTCATATATCGCCTGATTTGAAGCATTTTCTGAGAGACCCTGTTTCACTGTTTTAACCCCCAAAACCCTGAACTGGCATAACTTTCTCATACGAAATCCGTTCGGAGTGATCTTGGGTTTGTTGGAAAGCTCGTGGGGAGTACAACCAAAACATCGACTGGTTATGTTACTATTAATACCAGGATTATTAGATAGGGTATTTTGAAGTTGACCCTCAAGGAAACTAGAAAGCCAAGGAGTTCCAAAGGATTTTGAGCAATATAAGAGAACTTTGGGACTAGAAGCCAAGGCTTATGAACCTGAGATCTGGCAGACACTTAGGCAAGGATAGACAAAGCATTAGGTCATCTGAGGCTAGTGTCAACCATACATCCAAGTCTTGGGCTCAACAGCTTAGTGGTTATCCTTATACACGAAGTTCAGAAACCAGTGACTCGGAAATGTCTTTTAGCATGGAAAGACCCACACGTAGCTCAGGCATTGCCTATTTACAGACACCAGAAGGTCCCTATAAGACTCAATTGGAGTATATCAGGACCAACCAATTAGGTGCTCGCATCTATGAGGACGGTCTAAGGCGATCAGTGGTTCAACTCAAGAATCCTGACCAGCCCTTTGGACTTGAACACCCAGTGGTCAAGTTCGAAGAGGGTGCTTATATTGATAAGGAAGGAACCATGTATGTGGTTACCAACTTACCAGATAGGACAGATGAGTTTGGGAATATCATTACTGAGAATGAGATAGGAGACCTAGAGCAAGGAGACCTAGGAGGAGAACCCAAGACCCCTAGAGGCAAGTCAGTCTTAACCAGAGTGCTCACTCCAGAATGGATCCCTCAAGATAATAAAAGCGTAGAACTATTCGTGAATAGAGAAACGGAGGAAGCCTTTTGGAGATTTAGGCCGGATCAACCCAGCCCAGTAGTCACCATCTATGAATTCAAGGACCCAGAGACACCAGGGAAAGCTGTCTACCTAGATCACACATCTCAGAAATTATTCTTGGTATCAGATCATGACAGACATGCTTACACTTGGCAAGGTGAATCAATTTTCCCTCCACCAAGATCTAATGTTTCCCAGGGCCTCCAAGGAGCCGGATCATCCAAGGCTCATGAAACCCAGAGAGAAAGAACTAGAGAGAGACCGGAGGTAAGCTTTGCAGACACTATAGGCAGAGACAGATCAGGATATGGAACAGAAAGACTTGAAAGGGAGAGACATAGAGTTCTTAGACATCAAAGAGATGATCATGATTTCCCATTGCCTAGACCACGAGAACACTCAAGAACCCTTAGACCCTCTCAAGTGGTTAAGACAATGAAGAACTACTTTGATGGATTTGGAGATCCTTATGATCATGTGGCGGAGTTCAAACAAGTGCTAAGAGCTGAACAGGTTGAAGACTTGTTCACCCAGTTCGAGGCATTTGGTTTGACTCTTAAGGGTACTGCCTTAGCTTGGTTTCAACCTCTAAACAGTCGCAACTATAGAGGGATAGGTCAGCTTCTAGAAGAATTCATTGTAGAATTTTCCAAGAGTGGTATCAGACATAACACATCATCCTTGATCCACAGCTTCAAGCAGACACCCCAAGAAACAGTGCGACTTGCAGGAAGAAGGTTTAGACAGTACTTGGAAAGATGCCCTGTACCAGAATTACCCACATCAGCCAAAGAAGTGGCACTGTTTTTAGATGGCCTATTGAGCACAAAATTAAGGTCATATGTATACTTGAAAGAGCCTAGATCCATAGAAGAGTGTATACGGGTGTGCATTGACATAGAAGACAACTTGGGTGAGGAATTAGGACTATCCAAACTCTATAAGGATTCTGATAGTTCTACAAGTCATACCTCTAGAGCCTCCACTGAGATAGATGAGATAGCTGAGCAAGTGGCCAAAAAGCTAGGAGTTCAAAATAGACAAATGCCAAGGGTCACTTCAGTGAAGCAATGTTATACGTGTGGAGGAGATCACATGGCTAATGTTTGTCCATTGACGACTCAACCCCAAGGAAACCCTAATGCTCTGTATTGCACCATTGAGAGAAAATACACAAATCATACGGCCCAAGATTGTCCCTATAACAGGCAGGCTGTTAAACAAAATTATCAGCAACCTTACCAACAGGGTAGGTATCAGAATCAGTACCAACAGCCATATTATAGGCCACAACAATATCAACCGCAATACCAGCAGCAATATCAAGCACCATATAGGCCACAACCTGTCCTAGGAAACCAACCGCCAGCTCCTGCCAATGTGATCCCAGTTAAATATACGATGGCGGAGGAGAACTCTAATAGAGCATTGGTACCACTAACCCCATTGATACCAGAAAATGATTTTCACGCTCATGGTTCAGACTACGTCCAAGAAGATAGTCCACATGCTTACTATATAGAGTCACCTGAGCAAAGTGAGATTTCTCAGTGCCAATATGAGACACCACCTATGGAACAAAATTGGGAGCCAGAATACTCCAATGTCATGTATACGAATCCAAATCCTAGGCCCCAATTGAGACAATTAAGACCACAAGCCCCTAGAGGACCATGCTTTAGATGTCAGGATGATCATTTCATTCGTGAATGTCCCCACCAACCAGCTCTGGGACTAGGACAAAACATCACAATACAAGGCTTTTGTCCTGAGTGCGGCAAGGAACATCTTCCTAGAGAGTGTCCTAGGAATCCCTCTAGTGCACCCAAGGTCACACCCATCAACGTGGTAGGCTTAGTGGCAGATTCAAGTTCAAGTAGCAATAATGTGGCTCCTGTACAGGTAGTTACTAGGGCACAGGCTGCACAACAAGCAAAACCATCTGAGCAATCGGAGTCAAGTGAGACAGGAGAACCTAGTAAGAGGAAACCAAGGACATGGAAGGATACCAGAGAGAAGGCTAATCGCAAGTGGAACAAAAAGCTATCCGAGCTAGAAGAAAGCCTAAGGGATACCAAAACAAAAATAGAAGACATTGCATCTCAAAGCCCCTCACATACCAAAGCTCCATCCACTCCACCTCATTCCACCCCACCACCCATTGTAAATAATCCACAACCAGGATCTGTTCTTGCAGATCCAACCCCAGAAGGTTTGGACATGATGTTCAAGGCCTACCAGGCTCGTCTTCAAGAAGGGCCAACAGCTGCAAACCTAGACAAGAGTTACCCTAGAGCAGACTTAGAGATTGAATGGATGAAAATGTGCATGAAAATGGTAGAACAAGCTCAAGCTATACTTGAGACTAGTCAAAAGTTCAATCAGACAAACTCTGTCAAACCGGATTTGCATTTCCAAGGCTTACTAGAAAGAATAGAGCAGTTGGTAAACAAACCACAAGCTTCTTTACCTCCACAGGCTCAACCAATTATTGAAAGAGGGAGCTCACCACCAATGGGAGCTTATGTTCCTAATTCCACGGATGTTGGAATACCTCCTTCAATTCAACAATACTCTCAAGAGTTCTTGCGGGAAATACAGGAAGAGAAATGGGCCAAGGAGAAGGGTAATTCCCCTCCTATTCCTGAGATTGATGATCTTCATGATCAATTTCCCCAAGACATTCCGTCTATCTATGGAGACCAAGCAGAGCAACAAGAAGATGAAAGATTAGATTTTGAATCTAATTCTTTACAAGAGTTGCCTCATTACACAGGCCCGTGGGAATCTGAATCTCTCCAAATCAGAGCCCCCACAATATTGGTAAGAAATGAAGACTCGGTGATTCCAAGAAACACTGATGTTGTGAAGAACACTAAGGTTCAATGTCATCTCACTGTGGAAGAGCTTCTCAAAGCAAAACCTGAGCTCTGGAATCATGTGAAGGATCAAGTTCCAGAACTTGAATCCAATATGCCAAAAGTAGGCTCTAAGCAAAAAGTTCCAGAGATACCTCTCGACAACATAGGAGACATGAGCGAAGGTGAAGAAGGTAACACTTATCTTCCGATCACCTATCAAGGTTACACAACCAAAGCAATCGTAGATTCAGGTGCCGGTGTTGCTATTGCGACCACCTCCTTGTGGAAGCGATGGGGCAAACCCACATTAAGACCAACTAGAATGAAGCTTCAAATGGCAGATGGTCATTTTGAAAGACCTCTAGGATTGCTTGAAGGGATAACTCTAACCACTTGTGGTGTAGAGTTTGAACATACATTTGCTATATGTGACTTTGAAAAAAATAATGTTTACGAGATGATCCTAGGAAGACCCTTCCTGCGACAATTGCAAATAGTACAGGACTGGGGAACCAACTCCTTGTACTTACAGCACTTAGGGGTCACCACCAAGGTCAATCTGAAGGATTACACCTTCAGAGATGTACCACCCCTACAGTGGAATCCTATCCACAAAGCAAAAGAAGATTCAATCTCTGTGCATTCTGGAAGTTCACCTGATCCATCCTGGCTGCATGAAGATACTCATTTGTGGATGTGCAAGGTCGCAGAGGAAGAGGAAAAGCGTCTAAAAGCAAGAGAGGAAGGAACGTCCCCAGGAGATAGACCAATAAAAGACCCAGCCTATACACCAATGATATTTCCAGATGAGGAATTTGAGCCTCATGGTTGGGCAGAAATCTTAGCCACCATGGACATTGCAGTCAATGAAGAACAATGGACACCTCACTGTGATGAGGAGGGTTATGATATTTCAGTGTTCATGTGTCAGCCCCTGTTGGAAGAGTGTGATCCTAATGAGTTCATAGAAGAAGAAGAGAATGACGATGATCTAGAATCCATTGTGATGGATACTTACTTTGACTCAGAGGAACACTATTTAGAAGACATAGGAGTGTTAACCCAAAAAGAAGAAGAACCCCTCACAAGTATTAAAACGATAAATTCAAAGGAAGGAAGTGAAGGTAGTAAAAAGAAAATGAAAAGAAAAGCAATGAAACAAGAAGAGGAAGAATCATTGTTTGAAGTACCAGAAAATTTCAAGAAATATGAAGTGGAAGACCGAAAAATTTTGGTACGGATGCCTAAGAGAGAGGCCATTATAGGAGAAGCATATGACAATAAAGAAAAGACCAAAAAAATTGTAGTGACCATTGAAGGGAACGAAGAACGATGTACGTACATAGGAGATGACCTGAGTGCAAAAGAAGAAGCAGAGCTTGTAGCTCTATTAAGGGAATATAGGGATGTGTTCGCATGGCACTATAGAGACTTGAAAGGAGTAGATCCAAAGATTTGCTCTCATACGATTCCGATGACCGCTGATGCCAAGCCCACCAAACAAAAGCCCTACACATATAATGACAATTATGCAGCCAAAATAAAGGAGGAAATTGACAGGCTGATTGAAGCTGGATTCATCTATGAGATTGAGCACACTGAATGGGTGTCCCCCATTGTGGTGGTGCCCAAGAAGAATGGGAAATTGCGAGTGTGCATTAACCTTAAAAAAGTTGATGCCGCAACGATCAGAGATAGTTATCCACTTCCAATCACCGAACATCTATTGGAGCGTGTTGCAGGCAAGGAAGTTTATAGCTTCCTTGATGGATTTTCAGGTTACAACCAAGTAGCCATTGCCCCCGAAGATCAACACAAAACAGCCTTTGCCACAGAATGGGGAATCTTTGCATTTCGTGTGATGCCATTTGGGCTCACCAATGCACCTGCAACATTCCAAAGGCTCATGTGTCATGTCTTCAAAGAGTTCCTACGAAAGAGCTTAGAAGTATATGTGGATGATTTATGTGCGCATTCCCAACAGAGAAGTTACCACATCCCTGAGCTCAGACAAATCTTCAACAAGTGTAGAGATTATCGAGTGTGTCTGAACCTAGAGAAGTGTGTGTTCATGGTACGACAAGGTAAAATCTTAGGTCACATTGTTTCTAAGAATGGAATTTCAACAGATGAAGACAAGGTAAGAGCGATAGCAGAGTTGCCAAGACCAAGAAATGTTAAAGAGGTACAGGCCTTTATGGGCCATTGTGGATATTACCGTAGGTTTATCCACATGTATGCAATCATAGCTAAACCTCTTTATGGGTTGTTAACAAATTTTGAGTGGAACGAGGAATGCGAGAATTCCTTCAACGAGCTAAAAAGACGCTTGTGCTCAGCACCAATACTGACCACTCCTGATTGGAGTAAACCATTCCATGTCCATGTAGATGCCTCCAATCATGCAATAGGATGTGTGCTAGCACAACCAACACGTGAAGGAAACCTAGATTTACCGATAGCATATGCTAGTAGGCAATTAAATGCAGCTGAACGAAATTATACCACAACGGAGAGGGAAGGCTTAGGTATGGTATATGCCGTGAAGAAGTTTAGACACTATCTATTGGCCAATAAGTTCAAGTTTTTCACTGATCATCAAGCTTTACTATATTTGGTCAATAAACCTTGCAATACAGGCCGCTTAGTAAGATGGTTCCTCTTACTAATGGAATACGACTTTGAAGTTGTTGTCAGGAAAGGTAGAACCCATCTTAGGGCAGACCATCTTTCTCGTATCACTTCAGGAGAGCCACCGCAAGGAGTGTCTGATGAATTGCCCGATGCTTATCTGTTCAATTTAGAAGTTGTTCCTAAATGGGCAAATAAGTTGGTGCCAGTCCTAACCTTCGGACCTGCAAATAAAAATGTGAAAACAAGCAAAGAAGAAATTGTAAAATCACAAAAGTATCAAATATTGGCCGGAAGTATGTACAAGCAAGATACCGAGGGCGTATTAGCTTGTTGTGTTGAGGACGACAAACATACTAGTTGGATGCAACAAGCCCATGAGGGACTGCTAGGAAATCACTACTCTAAACAACGAACATTGCAGAATCTAAAACGTTTAGGAGTGTATTGGCCTAGCATGGACAAGGAAATACAGGAGTGGATCCAAAATTGTCCAGTGTGCCAGAAGAGACCCCCAGTGGAGCATGCCACTCTTTATCATGTGTCATTAATCCCAGATTGGAGTGCTCCATTGGTTGAGTTCATGAGATCGAGAACATTACCCAATCAGGCTAGTCTTGCAAGAAAACGGAGCATGGAGCAAGAGGCTCAAGACTATGCCTTGATAGGAGACAACCTATATCGAAGAGGCAAGGATGGTTACCTAAGACTGTGCGTTCATGAATCAGACTATTTGAAAGTCTTAGAAACTGCACACAGCGGTGCTGCAGGTGGACACTTTGGGCCTGACAGAGTAATTAAGACCATTTTATTCTCAGGACTTTGGTGGCCCACTCTTCATATGGATGCACATACTTATGTGAAGAAATGTGACACATGCCAACGTGCCCAATATCCGATAAGAAAAGACGAGATGCCTTTAAGGCCAATGATGGGAGGACGTGCATTTTCAAAGTGGGGTATAGACTTTGTTGGTCCTATTAACCCCCCAGCTAGAAACTCCCATGCAAAATACATTATTGTAGCCACAGATTACGTTACAAAGTGGGTGGAAGTAAAAGCCACGACAAAGAATGATGCTCAAACGACGGCTAAGTTCTTATTCGAAAATGTGTTCACTAGATATGGGTTACCAATAGAGTTGGTTAGTGATAGAGGTACGCACTTCTTGAATGAGGTCATTGAAAATCTCCTTCAAGAATTCTTGGTGATACACAAGAAGTCTGCACCTTATCACCCACAAGCCAACGGACAAGCCGAGAGCACGAATAAGATCCTATGTAACGTGTTGACGAAACTTGTAAATGATAAACGCTCTGATTGGGACAAACAACTTCATCATGCTGTTTGGGCATACCGAGTTGCCTACAAAACGGTACTCAATGCTACCCCATTTCAGATGGTCTTTGGACAGAATGCTGTGCTACCATTGGACTTCCTAATCCCAGCCTTGAAAGTAGCACAAGAGCATGAGTGGAATGGACATGAGTTGTCTTCCAGGATCTTTGATCTAGAACGCTTAGGTGAGACGAGGCTACGGGCAGCAGCAGGCATTTATGCTGCAAAGAAAAGGCAAAAGGCATACTTTGATGCCCATGTAAAGGATAAAGGATTGAAGGAAGGAGATCTAGTGCTGGTTTATACGCTAAAGCAACATGCCCGCAAATTGGAGAAACGAGGATATGGACCCATGATCATTAATAGACTCTCCACTAGCGGTGCAGTGCAATTGGCCACTTTAGAAGGTGATATCCTACCAAACTATATTAGTGGATGCCGAGTCAAGTTATATCAAGAACCTCTTACAGAGGAAATGCTCACGAGACTCAACTCTGCTAAGAAGCGAAAAGAAGAAGAGTTAAGGGTTAGAGAAGAAGCACAAGCAGAGGCTAGAGAGCGCATCAGAAGAAATAAGTTACGGCGGCTAGGCCTAGATGTCAACACAAAAGCTCCAAAATATCACATGGACATGTGCCAAAAATCGAGCATAACTACTTCTCGAATAATTGATCGACGGCCCTTTGTGACTATAGAGGTAGGACAAGGAAAGAGTGTAAGGACTGTGAGAGCATTGGTTGACTCAGGAGCAGCAACTAGTGCAGTTAGACTTTCATACTGCCAAGACCTGCATTTGGACATCAAGCCCATAGAAGCCTATCTCATAGGATTAGGAGGCGTGGAAACACCCTGTTTGGGCGAGGTGGAACTTCCCATCTACCTTCAAGATGTTCCGATAAAAGTCAAAATGCTAGTGTGTCATGATGAGGACCTCACAGAGCCACTTGTCTTGGGTCAAGATTGGATTTACGACCATGCTGTCAACTTGAACCTAAGAAGTCAACTTCTTCATGTTTGGGCACATGAACAATGCATCACATTAGAATTGGAGAATTGCATGGTCACTGAACAAGACACCGCACGCTCTCTTCTTTCCTCTAAGGCTAATCTTCTCGAACAAGATGTTGTAAATGTCAAAAGATCTATGATCCAGGCGGACACAATCATGGAAGGACAGTCGCAAAGGCACGAAGAACCTTCTTCTTTTTCAAAGAGTAAAGCATCCACGGTAGTCCAACCTCAGAAGCAAACAAAACGGTGCAAGACAGCCAGTCTATCAAATAGACAAAGAGCCTTCAAGAGGAAAGAAGTGTTGGGCATGACACAGATCTGGGTAAAGAAAGGAGTACCACCATCGATGTTACCTCAACGGCTCCCACCCAACCAGATCGACCATGACAACAGAAGGACCAAGCACCTACGACAGGGTCAAGCACAAAGAATCCATCAAATTTGGGTACCAAAGCTATCAATGAAGGCCGACCACAATCAGGTACAAATTTGGGTGCCTAAAAAATTAGCTACAGCTCAACAAGGGCGATTACAGATGTGGGTACCCAAGAAGCTCTTACAAGTACAAAGACCTCTGCTCCCCACCAGGCAAAAGGTCTCAACAAAGAAGCCAAGGAAAGCAAAGGGTAAGACCAGAGCACAACGACCAAAAGAAGATAAACTCAACCCTTCTCCAAAAATAAGCAGGCACTCACCCAGGATATGGGTTTGGAAGCCAAAAGCACAAGCAACATACACAGAACCAAGGGGCCAACCACACTGGATACCAAAGTTTGGACAGCATCCAAAGAAGAACTGGCCTGAGGTGATCTCTACGGGGCCAAATACTATTAGGAAATGGGTTCCCATTAGGAGGATTACATCATTTCGAGATCCAATCGGCACCTCCAAACAAAGAATGCATCAACTATGCAAGTAACATCAAAAGCCTCGACCAGCAGCAACCATGTGCCTTTGGCATAACCTTGTCGTTTGCACCATTCAGGTCATGCATTTCCAAAGTATGCATCAATATAGGGCCACCTTACAAGGTCGTGCATAGACACAATTGAGAAATCCCAGGCACATGGGACACAATTTTCACATGCAAAATATGTTATTGATACTAACCTCTTTCTTCTTGTTTGCGGCCACCATTATTCCCAAAAAAAAAAAAAAAAAAAAAAAAAAGAAGAGAGAAGACTATGTGCTTGAAAATGCTCATCAGCGAACTTCCAGCAAGGACATCCCTCAACAAAAAGGACAAGTCGACGGTCAAACACCATGAAGGAACCCCAACACGAAGAGATGAAGATCAACGGACCCTTCACCATGGTAAGACGTGTATGTTTCAACAACACTATAACCATGATAGATTAGGAAACCTCTTCGTCAGCATACCCTTGAGCACTTAGCTCAAGATCCAATCTCTGGCACCATACTTCTTGCCATGCATTTTCCAAGTACGCATATGTAGGGCCACATTACAAGGCCATGCACAAGGCACATATTTTGTTCAACCCATGCACTAATGCACTTACCCACCATTCATTATGGGTTACAAGTACTTGGCATGAAAACTATGAAAAGCCATCTTTGGAAGAACCAGACGACATCAAGATGACAACAACAAGAGCAAGGAAGCCATCCACCACCGAGAGTTGCTCACAATCAACATTGACCACCTCCTTTGAGCAGCTAGCAGTTTTGGAAAACTCACAAATGCACCATCCAGATGGCATACAAGGCAGAAGTACGTACAAAGGGACTACAAACTGCAAGGGATAACAGTGGCAAAGTGAAGAACCAGACAAACGACCAGGATACATTGGGAAGAGGGATCGCCCCTGGTGGACGCAAGAATGCTACCTCTCAACGTACTCCATGAAACGACCACTACAACAAGGGTCTGTCAGGGACGACAGACTCAAGAGGGGGGGGAGTGTTGAAGCTCAAGGTCGAGGACAAAGCATGGAAGCGCATCAAGGAAGTGGACACACAAGAAGAAGGAGCAAGTAGGGAGCTCCAAGAAGCACCTGTCAAATTTTCAGAAGAAATCCCTACAAAAATAGTGATTTTTATCACTAAAAACCATTGTAAATACCATTTTCCATTTTTGTAACTCCATTTTGTTCAAGCCGAGGAGTCCTCGAGCTTGAGGAGTATTAGATCTACCATCCTACCAATTTTTATAATTTTTAGACTCCGTTTGAGCCCCCAAATAAGCCCTGGAACCTATTTTTTAACTAGGCCGGACACTAGGTCTGGACAGGGCCAAAACCACTCAAAAACTATAAAAAGGGCTGGAGAGCTCATTTTTGAGGCTAGCTTGTTGTAGATTTCAGTTTTGTAAGAGAGCTCTTTGGTAATCGAAGCTTTCCATTGTTCCACTCTTTGCTCTTACCTTGTGCGCGTGTGTGTGTATGTGTGTGCATGCTTGTGTGCTTTCACTCACGCACTTGTGCCATCACTTGCTCGCGGTCTTCATACCGGTCCTCACGTCTCCACGGATTGACATTTATGAGGTGTATCTCCTCACGTTGGTACTCACCATTGTGCTAGAGTGACACCTTCTAACTAGCCAAGAAAGCTTGATCTACAACACGCATAATGGGCCTGTTCTACCTGGATTGATCCTCCTGCAATAAAACAGAGACTAACTCCTCAAAAGACAAGGCATTTGGATTTCCTTTCATCATCAACCGAAGAGTAGAAGCAAAAATCTAATATGAATCAAGAAGACCATTTAGAACGGTCTGCAGAAATGAGCTATTTGGCATAAACTCATCAACAGAAATCAATTATTCCTTCAAGTCTTTGATCTTTGTTAGAAAATTGTCCATAGAATCACCTTCATTCATGTGCTCACTCTCCAATTGTTTTTGGAGGTAAGCAACACGAGCCTCATTCCTAGCTTGGTACAATGTGGTAAGTGTATCCCAAGCATCCTTAGCTGTTCTGCAAGAGTGATGTGAGGAATAATGGCACGTTTGATAGACAAAACTATCAATGCATGTGCTTGGGCATCTCTGCCATCCCAACAAATTCTCTCTGTAGTAGGTGCAGCAAAAACCATAGCACGAACAGGAATATGCAGAATATCATCATCTTTGACATCTTCTGCATCAGCTTCAATACCTACAGTTGTAACAGTTGTAGGTGTGATAGGATGTTTTTCAACACCCTACACAATGTTCCATAGTCCTTTTGCAACCAATACATGTCACATCATATAAGCCCATAACGGGTAGTTGTTACCATCCAACTTATCCTCAACAACCAACATACAGAATACATCACTGCTTTCAGCCATGGCCGGTGACTAAAATACCTTGATGCAGAAAATTGACTGTATCTCAAAAAGTTGAACAGAACTGCTTAGAAGAATTCTGCTAGACCTGTAATAGACTTCGAGACGCTTATATTAGCGAACCGAAACTGGTATATACCTTTGGCACAAAAAGACAAAATAACCTACACAAGCGCTTCAATAGTGCATTTGGAGGCCGAAACAAGCTCAGACTAAACGCTTTCTGGTTAGCCGTGATGTTGTTTTTGTGGAAGATGTTATTCAACCATTGCTTTCATGTACTAAGGAGACATTTGTTAGCTCCAAAGACATGTTGATACTTTGCTGCCTCTTTTTACAGGTGGACAATCTAGTGCTGGTCCTAATGAGGCAACTTCTCAGCCTTTGCCGATTTCATGTGATGATGCATATCATTCCGTTTTTGATGCAGAATTACATGATGTACTTATTGATGAAAGAGCTGATATTGAGCAGGCAAGAACTATGCCAAAATGGCTGGTGCAGACCTTGCGTGACAGCAAATTAGATGCACTTCTATCATATCGTACTCAAGCAGGTCATAGTGCCTCTTTTGCATCAGATTGCTATGCTATGACTGCATCTAGTCTCTATGATGAGACTGAGCCTGTTTCGTTTGATAAAGCACAAAATTTAGAAAATTGGATGGTTGCTATGCAATCTGAATATGATGCAATAATGAAGAATGGTACTTGGTCTTTATGTGACTTGCCTCCTGACAAGAAGGCCATTGGCACTAAGTGGGTATACAAGCTGAAGTGTAAACCTGATGGTAGAGTTGACGGGTATAAGGCTAGGCTTGTTGCAAAGGGTTATGCACAGGAAAAAGCCATTGATTTTGATGAAACCTTTGCTCCTACTTGCCGAATGACTACTGTTCGTAGCATCTGTGCACTTGCAGCTCATCATGGTTGGAATGTACATCAGTTGGACATTAAAACAACATTTTTGAATGGTGACTTGCATGAAGAAGTGTATGGTTCTTAGCCCCGTGGCTTTGTGTAGAAAGGTCATGAAATCCAGGTGTGCAGGTTAAAGAAGACATTATATGGTTTAAAGCAAGCACCACATGTTTGGTATGAAAAGATACATGCCTATCTGATTGCACATGGTTTTGAGAACAACCCAACTGAAAGCACCTTATATGTTAAGGGTGCTAATGATGTACTTCTGATCATTGTGGTTTATGTTGATGACATGCTGCTCACTAGTCCTCATGAGAGGCATATTGCTGATTTTAAGGCTGATTTGCATGCCTCATTTGAGATGTCTGATTTGGGGCATTTGCATCATTATTTGGGCATTCAGTTTATGCATGTTGATGGTGGAATGGCTTTGTGTCAAACGAAATATATTGACACATTATTGCAATATTTTGGCCTTGAATACTGTAAACCTATTGCCACTCCTATGGAGATAGGTTTATGATTGAGTCATCATGATGGTGGAGATGCATTTAATGCTATGGTTGATTTGGGTGTTGGTCCGTCTTCTGCCACCACCATCTTCACTGACAGTCAGAGCGCATTGGCAATTGCGAGGAACCCTGTGTTCCATGCTCGCACTAATCACATTGAGGTGCATTATCATTATGTCAGGGAGAGGTTCTCTACTGGGGAGATCAGCTTGGCATATGTGCCCACGCAGGAGAACATTGCAGACCTTTTCACGAAGGCTTTGCCTAGGGAGAAGTTTGAAGCTTTTCGCAAACCTTTGGGCTTACTTCCTTTTGTGGAGTGATTTCCACATAGCTTGGCACTTCCTTATACATGAGTGCCAGCTCCTTGTTCACTGCATCACTCCTAGGGGGGATTTTTCAAAAGATATGAACCTTATAGATAGAGAACTTGGCTACGTAGGAACCATTGTTGGTATCTACGAAATATCGTTTCGTATGTTCAAATAGGTAATTAAAAGTCTTTTATTTTTTATGATATAGTTTATTATGTTTTAAGCATATAATAATGAATTTTAGTTTTTTTATATTTTGATAGGTCATTTTGAAGATTGATTGGTTTTGAGCTCAGTATAAAGATAGTAATTCCACATTGAGAAGGGAAGAATTATCTGGGTTTTGGGCAATTGATTCACTACAACATATGAGGGGCATACCGATGCTGCATATACCGACGGTCACAGTCGGCGTGGGTATAGCCCTCGGAAAATCTCACTAAGAGATACCGACGGTCAAGTGACCGTCGGTATGACCGTTTTAAATGGATCGTCGGTGTGGCCCGCAGCCGCCGGTATAAGCGTCGGTATGAGCGTCAGTAATTTACTGGGATCTATCAACGCATATACCGAGGTCCATACCAATGCCTATACCAGCGGTGAATTTTTAAACATACCGCGAACCCGAGAGCAAAACTTCACATTTCTGTGCATGTTTGAGTACTGTCAGTCTACTGTCGAACTTGCGCGCGCAAACCTACATTGTCTTGTGCACACACACACACACACGGATCTCTCTCTCTACACACACACACACACTCTCTCTCGGATTAGCTCTCACATCTTGGTAAGTGCTTCACGTACTGTTAGCATTTGTGTTTCTCTATGCTTTAGGGTTTCTAATTTCTCTTTTCATTGATTTTGCAGAAGTTCGTTGGCGTCGATTATTTGGAATTGGACGAGAGACGACCTACATTACGCTTTGACGACAACGATTCAAAGAGAGACATACTTGTAAGTGATTCTTTTATTCGCTATTGATAGAGAGAGAAGGAGAGAGAGAGAGAGAGAGAGAGAGAGAGAGAGAGAGAGAGAGAGAGAGAGAGAGAGAGAGAAAGAGAGAGAGAAGAGAAAGGAAGATACACATTAATTTACACATGCATACATACACACATACATGTACACACATGCATGCTTACATACACACACCTATACACACATGCATGATTACATACACACATATATACACATGGGTTATAACACCTACATAACATATATGCACACATACACATACACATCTAATACATATATACATGTATATACACATGTATACAAAAATATACATATTTTAGGTCTAGATATTTAAGATTAGGGTTAATTAAATATATATAATTAAATATATAAAATTAAATATATAAAATTAAATATATAAAAATAGGATTACGTAAGGAAAAAAAATCTGAATATATGAATAAATATATATATAAAATAAGATAATTATATACATAAATAAATATAAAAAGAACTAGTGTTTTAAATTTAATCAAATATATAAAATTAAATATATAAAAATAGGATTACGTAAGGAAAAAAAATCTGAATATATGAATAAATATATATATAAAATAAGATAATTATATACATAAATAAATATAAAAAGAACTAGTGTTTTAAATAATTTAATCAAATATTTATAATTAAATATATAAAATTAAATATATAAAAATAGGATTACGTAAGAAAAAAATATGAATATATAAAATAAAATAATTATATACATAAATAAATATAAAAAGAACTAGTGTTTTAAATTATTTAATTAAATATATATAATTAAATATAATTAAGTAAAGAAAAAAATCTGAATATATAAATAAATATATAAATACACAAACACACATACTTATATACCTATCTATATTCACATATATATACATATACACATATATATACACATGCATACATATATATACATGTTTTAGTTCTAGGTCATTTGGATTAGGGTTTTAGGGTTTTAACACGTACATAACATATATACACACATACACATACACATATAATACATATATACATGTATATACACATGTGTATAGAAATATACATAATTTAGGTCTAGATCTTTAAAATTAGGGTTTTAGGATTTAGGCATATATATAACTTAATTAAGAGGAAAAAAATCCGAATAAATAAATAAATATATATATAAAATAGGATCAATCAAGAAAAAATCCGAATATATAGATAAAATAGGATAGCTATATAGATTAGGGTTTTAAAACTAGGATTTTAAGTTTTTTTAGGTATTTAAGTATTTAGGTTTAATAAAAAAACAAATGTTCTAAAATGTTCTAAAATGTCCATATTGTAGCAGATGGCTTCTTTGGATCCTGAAGAGAGAATGGCATGTCCTTGCACACAGTGCAAGTATCAAATTTATCGGAAACGATGAATTTGTACTGCACATGTTAGAGAGTATGGATCCTTTGATAGGAGTCGACTGGAAAACCTACGCTATCATTCGCATGGTCCCCCAGGTGAGCAGATGGACCCAAACGACATTGCACCGGTAACATCTCGTGGACAAAAGAGAGCAAAAAAGGACTTAGACGTAGAAGCAAGCACTAATAATATTACACAGAATGAACATATGGAAGAGATGCTTGAAGCATTTTATGAGATGGACGAAGATCATGATGGTGAAGAAGGTGTCGACGAGAGTTTCATGGACACAACAGAAATTCCACGATCAGAAGTTGATGAAGAATATGAAAACATGCGAAGATTAGCTCGTTTACCACTTTACAATGGAGCAAAGATATCTGTACTACGTGCTTCACTCGCAATGCTCAATCTGCAATCCATTTATGGATGGTCAGATAGTAGTGTCACTTAATTGTTCAGGTAAGTGGAGAAAAAATTGGCTTTCATTGTTGTATCACAATAACTTCATTTACTAATATCATTTTAATTGCTTATTGCAGGCTTCTTAAAGATCAAATTTTGCCAGAGGGCAATGACATGCCTCCAACATGTGGAGATGCGAAAAAACTTTTACAGTCCATTGGAATGGATTATACAAAAATTCATGCTTGTCCGAATGATTGCATTCTCTTTCGGAATGAGTATGAGCATCTCCACGTATGTCCAAAGTGTGGAGCAAATAGATTTAGAGAAGACGTTATAGGCGAAGCAATCCCCGCAAAGGTTCTTCGCCACTTTCCTATCATTCCACGAATTAAGAACATGTTTAGATGAAAATCTATAGCTGAGTTAATGTCATGGACGACACTTTCGAATCGCACGAATCGATCAAAACCGGTCTACTTTTGATAGTGGAGTGATGGTGAATTTTTTGCAAATTAAGTAGAGCGAGTGCAAGAGATGATAATGCTCTAGAAGGCGAGTTAGATTATTGTGGTGTGATTCAAGACATCTTGAAACTATCTTTCAGAAAGTTTGATTACTTTGTTTTTGACGTGAAATGGTTCAAAGTAGTCACCTTTGGAAGAAACGCAACAGTGAGATGAGATAAGAGCGGTTTGCTTCAAGTCGACTCCACAAGGTTATGGACAGATGAAAGGGATACATTTGTACTTCTCGAACACTGTGAGCAAGTTGTTTTTATACCAGATTCAAAAGACCTAGAGTGGCTATTTGTTTTACAAGTCGCTCCACGTAGTAGACAAATTTTTGAAAATGCAGATGTAGAAGAAAGTCCATCTCTAGTGGACTCAGAGATTCATTCGATAGTTGAGGAGGAAGAGATCATTGTTTGAGAAGAAGAGGTCATTGAAGAAGAGGTCATTGTTCGAGAAGACGAAGCGATAGACGATGATCAAGAGGAAACCAACATAGCAAGCGATTTAGAAGCCATCAATTTAGAGATAGATATTCTTGGTGCATCGGATCTTCAAGAGGATGCTAGAATAGAGGACTTTTGAATAAAAGACTTGTACGTACTAATTTTTGGTTGTTTTTTTGTTTATTCCCTATATTATTTTTCTTATCGCATGCTAATTATTTGAGTTCTTTTATTACAGAGCATGATGGGAGACAGTCCTCCAGTCACTCCACAGTCCATGACAGAGGAGCAGTTTTTGGAGTTCATCACAGTATTGGATCGCTCGTGGTAGCACTCCTCCCGGCCTCACTCCTGGCGGCCTTACTCCTGCCGGCCTCACTCCCGCTGGCCTCACTCCCGCCGGTGTCACTCCCGCCGGTGTCACTCCTGCCGGTGTCACTCCTGAGGGTGGTGCTACTCCCGTAGGAGGTATGTCTCCTAGCTTTGTGACTCCACCACGACCATCTTTGCAGCCATCTCCTATTGGATCTACTAGTAGACATGTGCGTTCGACACCTCAGCGCGATACAGGGTCTGGCCAGTCTCATAGATTGAGGTCACACTATGGAGCAGGAGGTTCTAGGAGTGGATCTACAGGTAGGTCTGGAGGCGGTTGTTGTGGAGGCAGTGCGACAGACGTTGTGTCGCCCGCTTCTACTCCTAGGACAAGTACCTCAGATGTAGGTACGCCACGCAGTACACCACGCAGTACACCACGTACACCTTGGGGTGCTCATGACCATGATGACTCCAAGGTGTATAGTATCCGAGATGGAGCTCCGGTGATGGATGCGGTTGGCAAAGCAATGCGTGCACGCGTACGACAGCTTTGCTCCATCCAGTTTAGACACTCCATCATGCTGAAATGGAGTGAACAGGATAAAGATCGGAAGAATTATATCACACAAATGATTTACCAGGAGTTCCGACCAGCCGATGGATAGCCGATTGTCAGTTCAGAGTGGATTTTGCATACCGCACGTGAGGTCATGTCGCATCGACGATCCGAGGCTCATGATGCATTCAGAGAAGGCTTACCAAAGCCTGTGTGGTTAGATGCTGAGGAGTGGGACATGATTCGTGATGAGCAGCAGCAGACTCCTGATCGATATCACCAGCAGCGAAATGCCGCAGCCACACGTCTAGACACGATTGGACCGTCACATTTGGGCAGCGGCGGATATGACACGATGCGTCATGAGTTTGTAAGTACCATTTCATTTATTGAATTTATTTGTGTTAAATTTCTCATATATATTTCTCTAATCTTTTTATATTTGTTTCAGGACCTGGCAATGGGTCGTCCTCCAATACGAACGGAGGAGTCTTATGGATATAGTCATGGGTTGACTGCACTATTGCAGGACTTGGAGGGATGCGGTGCGGTAGTTTCATGGGAGCGTTTGCGATGAGGGAATTAATTTATAAACTTGGTTTTTACTTGTTTGTAATTTTCAATGTGAATTTATCTCATTCCATTAATGTTCTTTGTTGCAGGACTGTTGATATGGAACGTTCTTTGCATGTGTATGGCAGTGGAAGACCAATATTCTGTATTTGATTTTCATATGGCAATACATTGCTTTGCCACATTTTGTAAAAGCGTCATATATGACAGTGGTTTGCCACACTCTTGTATTTCGATGCTGATCCACCATAGTGCACTCTCATTCTCGAGAGCTCCACGATGATATGCTCGGAGTAGAAAACCGAGCTCTTGAGGTCGCACAGAGTACTTTGCACAGATGCTGCAAAATACACAAAAAATATAGTACACAGAGGAGCACGAGGACAGACTTCTTAGGTCTTACAAATGCAGTCGAACTTATAGTCTATGATTGACTAGGCCACTATATGTTTTATTAAAGAACATATACAAGGAAGTGTCTGGTGGCCGTTTGACCTTTCACATGGACACTAATGGTAACAATCTCCCATGAAAGGCCAACATGGCCAAAGTAAATATGGGAGAAAAAATAGAATGATAAAAAATACCTGAGTGTAAGTATACAAACTATACCTCCCACCTGATGGGCATGCTACACAGTATACAAGTGACTGTGTAAGATCAAGAATCAAGTAGCCCCCATCAAGTGACAATAGTGTTGAAAGCTATCCTGTGGTAGAGCTTTAGTCAAAGCATCTGTAGCATTATCTCGAGTGTGAACTTCTCAAGAATAATGCGCTTAGTGGCTAAGCAATCTCTAATGAAGTGGTACCTCACCTCAATGTGCTTGGTCTTTGCATGATAGACCAGATTGTTAGCCAAAGCAATGGCACTGTGACTATCACTAAGCAAGCAAGGCACATGCTGAGGTAAACCCATATCACAAGCAAGATGAAAAAGCCACAATGCTTCCTTACATGCCTCACTTGATGCAACATACTCTACTTCTGCGGTGGAAACATATGTACATTCTTGAAGACGAGATCTCCAAGAGATAGCACCTCCACCAAGATAAAGAATGTACCTTGATGTAGACTTACGATTGTCTACACAATCAGCATAATCAAAATCTGTGTAACCAATAATGGATCCATTCCCTCTACCTAAGCATACACACTTGTCCTTAGTGCCACTCAGATATCTCAAAATCATCTTGACCGCCTCCCAATGTTTCTTGCTAGGATTAGACATATATTTGCTCACAACTCCCACTACAAATGCAATGTCTGGTCTCGTAGTTACCATAGCATACATGAGACTACCAACAGCAGAATGATAGGGAATTTTGGTCATGAATTCCTTTTCCTCATGTGATTTGGGGAAATCATTCTTGCTCAATTTCACATATGTGTGTAAAGGTGTACTCAATGCCTTTCCACCGTGTATATTGAACCGGTGAAGTACTTTGGATATGTACTCACTTTGAGACAAGTATATGCATCTTTTACTCCTATCACGAGTAATGCGCATGCCAAGAATATGTTTGGCATCCCCCAAATCCTTCATATGAAATGTCTCACTCAATTTCTTTTTGAGAACTGACAAATCATAAGAGGACTTCCCAGCAATCAACATATCATCGACATAAAGTATCAAGCATATCAAGCTACCATCTGAGCATCACTTTGTGTAGAGACAATGATCCTCATTGCTTTGAGAATAGCCTTGAGATTTGATAAAAGCATCAAACTTTTGGTACCATTGTCTAGGGGACTGTTTAAGTCCATACAAGCTCTTCTTAAGCTTACAAACTAGACTTTCCTGGCCAGGAACTACATAACCCTCTGGTTGTTCCATATAGATCTCATATGTAAGATCTCCATGCAAGAAAGTAGTTTTCACATCCATTTGGACTAGCTCTAAGTCCTCCATTGCAATGAATCCAAGCAACATGCGCAGGGTAGTCATCTTGACCATTGGAGAGAAGATTTCCTCGAAATCAACACCATGTTGTTGCTTAAAACCCTTTGCAATGAGTTGTGGTTTATACTTTGGAGAAGCACTATCTGATGTGAATCTCAGCTTATATACCCATTTACATGGTAAAGCTTTCCTACCCTTCGGAAAAGTTACTAAATCCCAAGTACCATTCTTGTGAATAGAATCCAACTCACTCTTCATGGCACGCTCCCACTTGATATGATCCTCTATCTACATAGCTTCTTTGTAGCAAGAAGGCTCACCGATGTTAGCATAACAAAATCTAAACTTGGAACATATCTATCAGGTGGATGTGAGACACGTGCAAAACGTCTCAATGTTTGCAAAACAAGAACATGTGCAGAGTGATCTGAATGGACATTCTCTTGAACATCCCTATGTGTAGCATTTTTATGCATGCTAACCAGAGGACTAGTATCCTTAAATACCACTCTTCTCACTTCAACCTCCTTAATGGGCTATTTATTTATCTTAGACTCATTGAAAATGACATCACTACTTCTGATCACTGTCCGTGTTTCAGGATCCCATAAGCGATATCCAAATTGTCCTTCTCAACCTTATCCAAGGAAAATGCATTTCTTTGACTTATGATCCAACTTTTGTCTAAGATTCTTGGGCATATGAACATATGCTTCACACCGAAAAACTCAAAGATGATCATAATATGGTGGCTTCCCTATCCACAACTCTTGTGCCACTTTCAGACCTTTGGCAATACTGGGTGAAAGGTTAATCACATGAACTGCAGTCAATACTGCTTTTGCCCAGAAGCCTTGTGAGAGGTTTGCATGATGCAACATAGAGACTACTCTATCTTGAATAGTTCTATTCATCCTCTCAACTGCATCATTTTGTACAGGGGTATAAGGAGCTATAAAATCTCTACGAATCCCTCTAGACTGACAAAAAAGGCTGAATTCATGTGAGGTATACTCACCCCCATTATCTGAACGTAAAGCCTTAAGCTTAGTTCCTTTTTCGATCTCAACTCAAGCAAGCCATTTTTTGAAAGTGGGGAATACCTCATCCTTTGATTTGATAAGATATACCCAAACTTTTGTAGTAGCATCATCTATGAAAGTGACAAAGTAGAGAGAACCACCTAAGGACCTAGTGGGCATAGGACCACACACATTTGTATGAATGAGATCTAAAGGTTGAATTGAAGAGTCAATGTGTGTTCTATGCACATTTCTGGTTTGCTTTCCATATTGACAATGCTCACAAAATAAAAAATGAGAGAAAGATAACACAGGTAAGTAGCCAGAATGAGAAAGATTTTCCATTCCACTATGAGATATATGGCCCAAACGACCATGCCAAATACAAGCCATAGGCTATTTTGTAAGAGCTAACAAGTGTTCTTTCTGTGATACAAATAAAGGGTAAAGTGAGCCAACTTTGCTTCCTTTTGCAATAACCATATTTTGCTTTGATATGCAAAAGGAATGAGCATAGAAGACCACCTTGTAACCAAGGTCATCAAGTTGACCAATTGACATCAAATTGCGTGATAACTGAGTTACATGGCATACATTATGCATAGTAAATTTTGAACCATCAATGAACTACACAACCACATCTCCAATCCCCACAACATCACACTCGTAAGAGTCACCAAGTCTCATGGTACCAAGAGACTTTGTTGTATAATTAGAGAACCATTCTCTATGTGGTGTCACATGGAAAGAAGCACCAGAATATAGCAGCGAGGTGTGGGAAAGAGAATTAGCCATAAGGGCCTCAGATGGCACAATACTATCAAGTGTCAACACATCAGCATCATCACAAATAGCATTAATTTCTTCAATCTTCACAGTCAAAGTAGATGGTGTAGGTAACTATTTAACATGTCCATCAACGTTCTGTCCTTTATCTTTATCATTCTTTAATGCATAACAGTGTTTTTTCATATGTCCTTTCTTATGACAATAATGGCATTCAATATCCCTTTTCCTTGATTTACTTCTACTCTTATTCCGTTGACCATTCTTTTCCTTGTTCTTGCTCCTACCATGTTGCTGATTCTTTCCTTGGTAAGAATCACGAACATTATATGCATCTCCACTCTGATTGCCAACCATAGATTTTCTACGAATCTCCTCACTCAAGAGTTCTCCACATATGTCATCATAGACAAGTTTACCACCAGGTGCACTATTGCTAATAGCTATGAAAAATGTATCCCTTGATGATGGCAAGGTGCATAACAGCAATACTGCTTTCATTTTGTTATCCATATCCATTTTTTGAGCCTGTAACTGGGAGAATATAGCATCAAACTCATTTAGATGAGCAGCAACACTATATGTGTCCTTCATGCGAAGGTCATATAATTTTCTCTTTAGATACACTTTATTTGATGCCGTCTCTTTTTCATATGTATTTCATAACTTCTTCCAAAGCTCCTCTGCACTTTCACAGTCTAATACTGTAATGTAAACATTATCTGCCAGGTGCAAGTGAATGGTAGACCTGGCCATTTCATCTAACTCATCCCGATCGTCTTCATCCATGTTAGCAGGCTTCTTTGAAATCCCATTTACTGGCTTCCATTGCATCCTTTGAATCAGCAGATCTTTAAATTGATTCTTCCATAGAGCAAAGTTTGTGCCATCAAATTTTCGGATCTCAAAATGGTCTTTGCCCTGCAAGTTAAAGCTCCTCCTCGGAGCACTAGCACGACTCTGATCTACCGGATGTGCCTGAGACCTCTGATGCCATGGTGGTAGAGAACTGAATAGAATGATAATGGAGCTAGAAGAGTCCGAACACCAACGAATAAGTGTATCAAAGAGTAAATCCATCACTGTATAGTTGACAAAACCAGAAATATGGAAAATTTTTGCTAGAGTATCCTCTACAAAATGAGCATATGATCAGTGTCAAAATATCATAAAACTGCAAGTACTGACATTTTTCGTGCATAGTGAATCACTGACTTCACTGCATATAATTAGTTACCCAATAGAAGCCAACTAGGCTTATCGAACACCTATGAACAACTATCATACATCTCCTATGGTGAGGCTGGGTAAATCTTCCACCTGGATCATCGAAGAGACCCCAACTCTGGGTGTCTCCCAGTTAAGAAAACCTCACCACGACCCTCTTTATCAAACGTAAAAGGCTTTATGCAAAGAACGTACCTGCTATATCAATGACCACATGGACGTACATAAGCGGTATCTAGAGAAGCGTACATGGTGTGTATGTGCTCAATATATGTAGTAAAATGACACTAAAGGCGGAATACACAACCCAAAATCTAGCCAATAACACCTTCAAGTGTATGTCAACTCTCATGTTTTAGGGTCAAAAAACCTGCGTAAATTTGTAGCAGCTTCTCCCACCAAAACTGAAACCTTTCAAGAAACCTCTAGTTTTACAAGTATGGCTAAAAACACAGCCACGAAGGTTGATATTTATTGTTGGAGAAGTACAACGAACACTCTTCTTGATGTTCTTGGACCTGTGTGAAGAGAACTATATGTGAAAGTACTCCAAAATGGCTCCAAAAGACACCCAAAAATGCTTCAAAAATAGGCTTTGAAAGCAAGAGGGACCAAAACATGTTCAAGGTAATGTCAACCTTAGTCTTTCCCCTTCTTCAGACACCACAAGAGTGTAGCTTAGTGGCAAGAGATTTCCACGATTAAGCGAGCTCTGGGGGGAACAGTACTGGGATGGGTGACCTTCCGAGAAGTGCCAGGAACCTCTATCTTCCTTGATCCTTGAGGTCCTCCCTTGCACACAGCCAATGGTGACTTCGGTTACTCGGATGACAAGGTATGCCAAGGTCTATGCCTTGGTCATCGCCTTAGTCGTAAGCCTCGGAGAAAGCCTCCTTGCTTCACTCGCACAGAAGGAACAAATTTTTTCGCGTCGAACTGCTCTGATACCAGTGAAATATTTCGTTGTATATGCATATGTGTGTGTATGTATGTATGCATATGCATGTGCATGTGTGTATGCACATATGTGTGTGTATACATATGTGAGTGTGTATGTATATGTGTGTGTGTATGTAATATGCATGTGTGTATGTATGTATGTGTGTGTGTATATGCAAATGTGTGTGTATGTATGTATGCATATGCATGTGTATGTATACATGTGTGTGCATTTATGTGTTTATGCATATGTGTGTGTATGTATGTATGCATGTGTGTGTGCATGTAATATGCATGTGTGTATATATGTATGTGCATGTGTACATGCATATGTGTGTGTATGTATGTATGCATATGCATGTGTGTATGCACATATGTGTGTGTATACATATGTGAGTGTGTATGCATATGTGTGTGTGTATGTAATATGCATGTGTGTATGTATGTATGTCTGTGTGTACATGCAAATGTGTGTGTATGTATGTATGCATATGCATGTGTGTATGTATACATGTGTGTGTGTTTATGCATATGTATGTGTATGTATGCATGCATGTGCGTGTGTATGTAATATGCATGTGTGTATGTATGTATGTATGTATGTATGTATGTATGTATGTATGTATGTATGTGTGTATACATGCATATGTGTGTGTATGTATGTATGCATATGCATGTGTGTATGAACATTGTCATGTCATGGATGCATACCCACTTACGTGAGATGGCATAGATGCCACATGGCATCATTGAAGGCGTTATGCCCATTTGGTAGAAGGGGGGAGAGAGGGGTCTCTCCCCTTAGAGTATTAATATACTCACATGAAGAGCATTAGAGAGAGAGAGCCTTTATTTTATGAGACTCTTTATGAGAAGAACACAACACTCAAGCTCGGCGGCTAGGAGGAAATGAATACGCATCTCACTGTGTGTGTCATCAGCACTCATCGATGGGCGACAAGACGCAAAAAGACGAAGAAGATCTCACGGCGACGAAGTGGGATTGCAAAAGGATTTGATAGTGGTATCAGAGCCATCATCCACGCGCCGCCAGAAGGGAATTGAACCTTCACCATTTCTGAAGGAAGCACACACTCTATCAAAGGCGCCAAGGTTCTTCTCATGCCCAAATACTGCATGATTATAATGCTATGTTGTGATTACTCCCGTCGCCCACTCACGGCTGTGAGATGCTCACATCAAGAACTACATGATATGGAATAAGAGAGGCCAAGAGGGAGTACAAGAATCCAAGTGAAGTATTTTCACATCATATCACAAATTCATGAGCCGCTCAAGGGACACCACATTTTCTCTCACACTCCTCTCAAAGGTACAAGGCTCGGTCATGATGAAGCAGTGACAAGTCATTGTTGACGATCATCAAGAGTAGAGAAGAGTCCCTTGATCATCATAAGAACAATTTCATGGTCATCATCTATTCACATGTACATGTACATTCAAAATTTATACTTAATTTTCAAGAGTTGATTTTAGCAACATTCCAATTTTGGCATAAGAAAGCATGGGCTTTAAGCCAAGCCCTTTGAGGGAAATCCTATATATGGAGAGTATGGCATATATAATCTCATCTTGAATCAAGGATTCCCTTAAATTTCAAAGAAGAGTAAGATTTGGGTATCACCAAAGTAGCTTACTTTCATGATTCTCACATAAATTTCAGGAGCTATTTTTGACTAGTAGCCATTTTGGGAAAGGGAAATGAAGCGGGATTTTCTTAGTTTAGTAAGAAAAATCATGCACACACATAGTACAGTCTATTGAATTCCATACACAATCAAGAAATCCAAAAAATACCTCAGTATGATGGGAGTTTGAAGCTCCACAAAACCCTCTTCCATCACAGTTTGAGAAAAAATTTCAGCACCGGAATTTAAGAAATTCCCATTTTGGAAGAGGGAAAAAGAGGTGTGATAGTTACAGATGGATGGGAAAAAGTACATATACTGAGAGTATGGTGTATAGAATTCATAATGGAATCATTAGATTCATCAAAGTAATAAGTTAATGAGGAAATTTACTTCCTCAAAAACCCCCTTCCCGCACTTTTTGAAAAAAATTCAGAAGTTAATTTTTATCCAAACTCCAATCTTAGGAGTATGAAAAGGGACTATTTAAGAAGCTTCCTATGGATTAGTGCAAATACACACATGAAATATGGTGTATGAATTACCTTGGAGAAGAGAAAATCCAAGAAAAATCCACATTAGGACTGGATTAAAAGCTTGCGAAAAGCTCCCATTTAAGTTTTTGCATAAATGTAAAAATCTGGATTTAGGCCTCTTCTGGGGAGCAAATTAGCATGCACTAAGAGAGGATTTGGAAAGTTGAAAATAGGGCCAAGCATCTTCATATATAGCTCTCTGAGATTATGGAGAGAATTTTAGGATTTGCTTGATGGAAGAATGCTTTTGGGCACCCCAAAAATCACATTTTCACACTTTTTCCAGCCCCTCCAACAGTCCACTAGTTTGGCATGTCCCACTTGGAAAGGCCATCTCTTGGGATAGAAAAATCCAAATTGGACGTGGTATGGCTCGTTTCGAAGAGAACAAGATCTATCGTGAGTTTATGAAAAGAAATTTTAGAAAATAAGTATTTTTGCAGGTCTGAACAGGTCTGCAAAGTCTGAATAGTTTTTGGTGAGTACCTTCCGGGAGCCATATCTTGCAAACCCGGAAGGTAATTGAAGCAATTTCACTTTTAGCTCTTTGCACATGCTATATATTTTAGTTTACGATCATTTGAAGGTCCTAAAGTGGTTTTGCAGGTCTAAAGAAGGATTACAAATGCATTTTTTTTTATCGAATTTGCATTATTTTAGTAATCACCTAACCATGCTTTATGTTTAAGCTCGTCAAGAAGGATTGGATGCATGCAATTCCAAAACCAAAAATATTCAGGGATGTATGCTTTATGATTCAGGCATCTTACTTTATGTTATGGCATGTTTTGTATGTACATGCATAGATTGGATTGCATACATCAAATGTTGATCATTCTTTAAATTCTAAAAATATGGATCAATAGGCGAGAAGTACACTTTTTGATTGTTTGTAGGAAAGAGGATTGCAAAAATTACATGGCTATGCAACACAGAGAATTGTTGCTAGCATTTGTTTTTATGAGTTTATGGCGTGCATGCCATGGGCCTGTCAAGCCCTATGTTGTTGGGTGGCCTGTGTGCCACTGATCTTATGGTTAAATTTTTTTGGGATTCCATTTTTTGGGGAAATGTTGTCGAAATTTTTCCTATCGCATGGCGTTATATACGCACTTGCCTTAAGGTAAGAATGTTTTGGCATGGTAACATGCCTTTCTGCAAACATCAATAAGACCTAGGCATGCTTGTAAGCATGTATTTGATGGACTTAGGACCATCATAGTAGTATACATAAGGCAACTTCAGTAGTAACAGGATCCCTACACATAATCCTTATGGATTTAGACCATAGGATTGCTAAGGGAAGGAGCTACACCTTCACCATTAGTAATGTGCATAAGCAATCCTATAGGTTTTAGGAAGTTGTATATAGGTACGGGAGATACATATATGATCTCCAAACAAGTGAAGATTTACTTATCTTCACAAGAGTCTCACAGTATGATTAGGAGACTATGGGTTTTATTAGGAATACCCAATAAATGACTAGTTTCACTCATGCACATCTGTTGCAGAGCAAAGAAGCACAAGAGAAGAGCCCCAAAATTTTCAAATTAATGGGCATGATTTTTCTTCTTCAAAATCTTAGAGAATTCCCTCAAGCCATGTAAATGCACTAGAGGAGTCCTCTAGTTGCATAATCCCAACTTCTTGTAAAATATCCCTTGTAGATTAGTAGGAATTTCACTTTTTAATAAAGTGCCGATCTCTTGTGTGAAAGGACCAAATTTAGGGCACATGTATATAAGTCACTTTGTGACTCTTTGTAGAGACTTTTTGCCATTGTGAAGAAGGAGAGCTCCTGAATTTCGAATTTGCCTCTTTCCTACAGATTTCCATCTTCTCTTTGATCTTCTATGTGTGTGTAATGCTTGGAATGTGTGTGTAGGACTGTTGTTTACCCCTCCCCACTGTTTTTGAACTACTGTAGTGTGTGTGTGAACTTGTAGAAGTTGTGGAGTGAGTATGAGTGCTTCCTGCCATTCACTATTTTGGTCGTAACTAGAAGCACAGTTGTTAGAATCGAGTCAGACTACCTCCAATAGATGCGTCTCATTGAGAGCTTCGAAAGGAGTATCCTATTGACTATATTCGGAGTTCGGAGCTGGAAGAAACCCTCGATTTACTGAAAACTATTGTGAGTGGTATCGTGGCAGTCACTTCCAGTATTTCAGTGAGTTAGAGAGGTGGATAAGTCTTTTCTCATACATATCAGCTGAACGACTTCATTTTCCATCATGTGTGCACATGTCCTCATACACTTGGTTAGGTCGTTTGATCGGATTGACAAATAAGTGTGTGTCAATTTCCCACCATACGCACTTGTGTGGCAATTGGGGTTTAGTCTCATTGACACAAGTCCTTGAGTCTTCTTGACTTAGGTACACACGTAAGTAGTCATCCACTTCAGCACTTGTTACTTCACACCCTGGAGGTGTGTGTAATGAGTTTTTAGGTTTAGGGTCAGTAGGAAGGGAGAGAAGGAAGAGTTAGGGTTAGATTAGAAGGAGAGGAGAGGAGAAGAGAAGTGAAGTAGGAGTAGGCCAAGACCAAGAAAAATCCCAAAATATTTGCTAAGTTAGTGTAATTCAGTTTCAGTCACCAAAAGTATAAAAACCAAAAAAATTAGTTCATTTCTCAACTGTTCTGAAAAGCAGTATCGTGTGCGAGCAGCGATCGGTATCGTGGGCTTGGTATCGTGCTTTCCAGGCTATCAAAGCTAGGTATTGAGCTCAAGGTGCAAGCAAGACATCACAAAGGTAAGATTCCACAAGATTTTTGTGGCAAAAACACATTAAACGTGCACCAAAACGTGATTAGTTGCACAACCGGTATCGCGGGGAGGGACTGTGTGTTTTTTGAGCTTTCTTGAAAGAGACAGTAGGCTAGGAGTGAAGAGGGGTGAGAGAGGAGCAAGGGGGTGTAAAAATTTTTGCATTTGGAGGTATTTTGGCTTGAGTATCGTGATCGGTTGAGTTTCTGGTATCACAAGACCAAAAATTCCCTTGTATCGCGATACTCGCCAAAGTATCATATCGTCGTTGGCCAGCCTTGGTATCGCGATACCACTCATGGTATCGTATCGCCATTTTGGTATCACGATCTTACTTTGCTAAAAGTGGTATCGTATCACGGTCCACTTTTGGTATCGTGTCGCCCTCTTCCCAGTTTAGTATCACGATACCATTCCAGTATCGTATCGTGCGGATTGGCGGTATCGTATCGTCCCCTGTCCCAGTTTAGTATCGCGATACCATACCAGGTATCGTATCGTCCCCTATGTCTAGTATCATATCGTATCGTGCATCGGTATCATATCGTGCAGTCTTGTGGTGTCGTATCGCGATACCACTGTGGTATCGTATCGTGTAAGGGGATCAGTATCGTATCGTCTCGGTTCCCAGGTATCGTATCACGAGGTCAATTGGTATCGTATCATCCCTTTTCTTGGTATCGTATCGACGGAAACCCTAGTATCGTATCATTGAATTTTTCAGTATCGTATCGGCCAAGATCCAAGTATCGTATCGGACAGGATCCAAGTATCGTATCGGCCAATCATTTGGTATCATATCGTGGACTACGACAGTATCGTATTGCCTAGATTTCTGGTATCGTATCGTGACGAGTCTGGTATCACCCAGAACAGTATCGCCTGGGGTAGTATCGCCCAGAGTGGTATCGTCCAGAGCACTTGAAGCATTTTGAAGGGCAAACTTGAAGTTTTTTTGAGAGCCACTTAAGGAGAGCTTTAGAGACCTAGAAAGCCTTAGGAGGGTGAATGAACTTGAGGTCAGGAAGAGTGCTAAGTAGACAAAGAAGTGTCATATCTTCTGTGGGAAGTGTCGCTCAGGTTAGTCACCGCTCAGTCTATTCAGACACCTCTAGTGATTCAGAGGAGGAGATACCCATGGCCTCAAAAGACATGCAGCGGGCCCCGCTCCAGGTAGAAACTTCATGACCACTGTGGAAGGAGAGTACCGTACCTCCTTACAATACGTTCCTACTAATGCACAGGAGATTCCCATCTACCTGGATGGCTTAAACAGATCTGTGGCTAGAATGGTGACTGCAATAGAGGCAACAATTGTGCCCAGACCGGCTGTTAAGTATGAAGGAGGAGCATACATGGACAAGATAGGTCACATCCACATAGTAACCGAATTTCCCGATTTGATCAATGAAAGGGGAGATTTAGAGGGACAAGAAAACTCAAGGAGACCAAACCCTGAGGAATTAGTGACAACCCCTAGAGGTAGGTCCCAAATGACACGAGTCTTGAAAGGAGAATTGATACCTCAAGACGACTACCTGTTGGAAGTATATTTGATCCATGGTTTGGACTTGTTGCTGCAAATAGATTCACTGACCCAAGGAAGAGAAGAAAGCCCGATGACATTTTATGAGCTAAAGGATCCAGAAGACGAGACTAGAATAACCTACTTAGACAAAAATCAGAGAAAATATTGGTTGGTTGATGCCATAGACAGGGCTCAACTGAAATACATGGGTTTGCCCGTATTCCCTCAGAGAGAGCAGGCGAACACTTCTCAGAACCCCTTTGGAACTCAACAAGAGGCAAAGCACACCATGTCAGGACAAACTAGCCAACGGAGTGTTCCAAACGTACTCATGTACAATTTGCAACTCCAGGAGTGCAAAATCAGACCCACCATGGAGTAGGTAATCAATACCGACCACCAGTAAGACCACGACCACCAGTAGGAGGGCAGCCTGGAATACCCCCAGTTAGACCAGCAGTTCCTGCCTTCCCTGTAATGCCTAGACTGCCAGAACCAATGAGAAGACTGAGACCTATCAAAGTGGCCAAATGCGTAAGAAATCATTATGACGGATTGGGAGAACCCTACGATCACATTGCTGATTTTAAACAAGTTCTAAGGGCAGAACAAGTAGACGACTTCTTCGTGCAGTATGAGTCTTTCGGACTCACCCTCACAAGAACGGCTCTGACTTGGTTCCATCCTTTAGACCCAAATCAATTTGGAAACATGGAACAATTTTTTTAGGAATTCATTAGGGAATTCACTAAGAGAGGGATTAAACACAATTCTGCGTCTTTAATCCATAGCTTTAAATAGAACCCTAATGAAACCGTGAAAACATCTGCCCGAAGATTCAATCAGTATGTTGATAGATGCCCAGCAACAGAAAGGCCCACTCAACAAAAGATGATTTCATTATTTTTGGATGGACTCACAAATGGAACCCTAAGAACGCTAGTTTATGTGAAAAGGTTACAAACCCTAAGTGAATGTCTTCAAGAGTGCATTGACCTAGAAGATAATCTAGCTGAGGATCTCAAGAGCACACCCAGTCCCACTAAATCAGAAGACTCTTGGAGTACTATTACTTCCAACTCCAGTAATGTGGAGGAATTAGCAGAGTTGGTAGCAAAAAAATTAGGAGTTCAAGGACATAGAAATTACCAACACCCAGCTTTAAGAGTGCCCATGTTATGAAGATGTAGTCTATGTGGAGGAGATCACCCTACAGATATGTGTGTGCGAGGAGGGACTGGTGCACATCAGACATATCCTTACAACAGACAGCTCCAATAAGGAACTACCTTGTACTACCACTTAGAAAAAAACTACACCAATCACACCATAGAGAACTGCCCATTCAATAGACAGGCACGACCTTTACAACCACCTCAGTATCGACCATATGGATATCCACCATATGGATATCCACCTAGAGAGCCAGGCAGAGAGATGCCCAGATACAATCCCTATCCAACACCAACAGGAGCACCAAGGCCATACCAGCAAGTACCATATCCACCGCCCCAACCAGTGTTAGGACCACAACTGTCACAACCTCAACAAGTGGTACCTGTGAAATACGCTCAGCCAGAAGAAAATTTGGAAAGAGCCATAGTGCCAGCCTCAACGATGACCAGTGTAGAATCAGTGAACCCTGGATATGAGCTACCCCCAAGAGATTATTATCCCTATGAAGCCAACATGTTAGAGTATGAATCAGCGTATGATTCGCTTACTATGGATATGAAGGTTATGATCAGGCTTATGGAACGGAGGTAGCAACTTTGATGTATACTGCACCTAACGCACAACCACCCATGAGACCACCCATTAGACCCCCTGTGCCGAGAGGACCTTGTTATAGATGTGGAGGAGACCATTTTATTAGAGAATGTCCTCGACCTTATAATCCACCCCCCCCTAGAACTTGGGAAGGATATTGCAATGATTGCGGAAAGGAACATCTTTTCAGAGATTGCCCTAAGAATCCAACCAAAGTCCAAGACACTGCACCAATTAATGTAATTGAAGTGATAGAAGCATCTGGAAGTGATAAGGAATATACTGTGCCTTTAAAGGCCATTACAAGAGCTCAAACGAAAGAACAAAAAGGAAAACAACCAGAATAGGAACGAGAGAGCAAAAGAACGGTAAGTCCCAAGATTCAAATAGTTGAAGATTTTGAGGACCCACGTGAGAGTACCCAGAACACTAAAGCACAGAAATGGAAGGAAAGAAGAGAAAAACTCAAAGAGAAATGGATGAAAATCAAAAGTCAAGACAATAAGAAACAAACCAGAAGTAAGAAAGAACAAAAAGAGCAAGAAATTTGGAAGGAGGTGCCTAGTCCACCGCTTATCCGAGAAGCTGAAAAACCAGGATCCATTTTAGCTGACCCAAAACCTGATGACCTAGACATGTGGCTAAAAGCTTACCAAGCTAGGATTAAGGCTAGACCAAATGTAGAGGAGCATGAAAAGCTTTACCCACAAGGAGAATTAGAAAAAGAGAGGCTTGCGATCTGTCGAAAACTTATAGAGGTAGCACAAGCAACTCTAGAAAAGACTATCCCAGCCCTTCCAGAAATGAGGATAGAAGAGGATCAATACAAAGAGTATGTCAAAGCCAAGGGTAAAGAACCTAGAGAGAAGGTTGATGAGCATGAGCAAACGAGAACCCAAGATGAACCGATGTCAACAATACCTGACCTAGAAGCTGATTGGCCAAAGGAATTATGGAATAGAATCCGAGAAGAACAATGGAAGAAGAATGGAGTGACTAAACCTACCTTTGAGGAAATAGATGTAGAAGTTTATCAACCAAATCCCAATCTGGAAGAGGTATATGAGGAAGTGTCAAGACTCGACCGAAATAGAGAAGAAACCCAGAGCATTTCAACCTTGCCTAATTACATGAGAGAATACGAAAAGGAATCTATGATAATCCGAGCACCCACGATACATGGAAAGGGAAAAGAAAACTCAGAAAAGAGTTCACACAATCTAACGGAACTAAAGAAGACAAAAGTACAATGCAAACTGACTGTGGAAGAATTACTTCAAATTAAGCCGCATTTATGGAAGCAATTAGCGAGCCAAATGGAATTAGGACAAGAGAAGGAAGAAAAAGAAGTTAAGGGAAAAGGAAACTCATCTAAAATACAAATTCCAGTTGATAAGGTGGGTGAATTTAGTGAAGGAGACGAAGGTAATACGTGTCTACCTATCACTTACAATGGGTACATGACCAAGGCTATACTAGACACAGGAGCTGGAGTAGGAATTGCCACCAAGGAGATTTGGGAGAAATGGGGCAAGCTTGCCTTATGGCCCACCCGCATGAAACTCCAATTAGCAGACGGTCATGTAGAGAAACCCTTAGGAATATTGGAAAGAATCAAGTTAACCACCCGTGGAGTTGAATTTGAACACACATTAGCCATCTGTAAATTTGAAAAGGCTAACAACTATGAAATGATATTAGGAAGACCATTCATGAGACAAATATGGGTAGTGCAAGATTGGGTCAGAGATTCGTTATACCTACAACACCAAGGAAACACTACCAAGATAAATTTGCACACATTTTCCTATCGAGATGTCCCTCCACTACAATGGAATCCCATACACAAGGAGGAGATGACCAATCCATTCATAGTGCTGGGTCAAGCGATCAATCATGGATGCACGAAGACGCTCAGTTATGGATGTGTAAAGAAGCCAAGAAAGAGGATAACAAAAGACAGGTATGGACAATAGGACATCCTAACTACAGACCTGTAGAGGACCCAAGGTATATGCCTCAAATCTTTCCGGATGAAACCTTTGAACCGCATGGATGGATGGAAATCTTAGCCACCTTGGATGTGTGTGTGAATGAAGAAGTACTAACCATGAACGAGTGCATAGACGAGGAAGGCTACGATGTGAATCTTTATATGGTTGTTCTTCAAGAAGTAGAAGAGGGAGAAATCTTGGAAAAAGAGTGGAAGGAGGAATATGAGAGTATAGAAATGGAACCAGAATTTGATTCAGAAGAGAGTTATCTAGACACCATTCGAACCAAAGAGAAACAGGAACTGACAAAGTTCTTGGCAATAGAAGCCGCTCCCATAGTACAAAGGCAAGAGAAAAGCATGAGTAAAATCGAACCAAATCCAGATCTTTTCGAGGTTCTTGAACATTTTAAAAGATATGATGTAGAAGAGAGAAAGGTAGCCATTCAAATGCCTAAACGAGAGGCTAGAGACGAAGAAGCATATGACAACAAAGAACAAACGAAAAAAATCATAGTAATAGTGGAAGATGGAGAAGAGAGATGCACATACATAGGCAAAGATGTGTCAGTGGAAGAAGAAGGAGAGTTAATACAATTGATACGGGAATATCGAGATGTATTCGCATGGACATATAAGGATCTTAAAGGTGTGGAACCCTCGATTTTTTCTCATAGAATACCAATGACAACAGATGTGAAACCATCAAAACAACGCCCATATACATACAACGAGGTCTATGTTGCTAAAATTAAGGAGGAAATAGACAAGCTACTAGCGGCAGGATTCATATACAAAATAGAACACATCGAGTGGGTCTCGCCATTAGTAGTTGTGCCTAAGAAGAACGGAAAACTGAGAGTGTGCATTAACTTGAAAAAAGTGAATGCAGCCACCATACGTGACAGCTACCCACTACCCATCACGGACCATCTATTGGAAAGAGTCACAGGAAAGGAAGTCTACAGCTTCTTAGATGGATTCTCCGGATACGATCAAGTAGCTATTGCCACTGAGGATCAACATAAGACCGCATTCGCTACTGAATGGGGAGTCTATGCTTTACGAGTGATGCCTTTTGGACTCACTAATGCGCCTGCTACTTTCCAACGATTGATGTGTATTGTTTCAAGGAATTCCTAAAAAAGAGCATGTAAGTATATGTAGATGACCTATGTACATATTCCAATCAAAGGCAAGATCATATTCCTGAATTGAGAAAGATATTTAATAAATGTAGACAGTACAGAGTCTGTTTAAACCCAGAGAAGTGTGTCTTAATGGTAAGACAAGGAAAGATCCTAGGACACATAGTCTCTAGGAATGGAATATCCACGGATCAGGACAAGATTAAGGTCATCTTAGAGCTCCCTAGACCTAAGAATGCGAAGGAGGTGCAAGCATTCATGGGACATTGTGGATACTACCGTCGCTTTATCCACATGTATGCCATAGTCGCCAAACCACTGTATGGACTATTAACTCAATTCACTTGGACAGAGGAATGTGAGAAGGTGTTCAATGAGTTAAAGAAGAGGCTAAGCATAGCCCCAATTCTGAAAACACAAAATTGGAACAAGCCTTTTCATATTCATGTCGATGCTTGTAATTATGCAATAGGATGTATCTTAGCCCAACCAGCCGATGAAGGGAAGTTAGATAATCCAATTGCCTATGCGAGTAGACAACTGAACCAAGCGGAGAGAAATAACACCACTACCGAGCGAGAAGGATTAGGAATAGTCTATGCAGTGAAAAAATTTAGACACTATCTCTTAGCCAACAAATTCAGGTTTTTCATAGACCATCAGGCACTATTGTACCTAGTCAATAGGCCTTGTAACACGGGAATATTGGTAAGATGGTTCCTACTATTGATGGAGTTCGACTTTGAAGTGATAGTGAAAAAGGGAAACACACATGTAAGAGCAGATCACCTTTCTAGGTTAGCACACGGAGAACCACCAAGCAGAGTACCCGATGATCTGCCAGACACTTATTTGTTTAATCTGGAAGTTTTTCCAAAGTGGGTAGAGAAACTAATTCTGATACTCACCCATGGCCCACAACACTCAATCAATAAGGATAGCAAAAAGGAAATTCTCCAATCAAGAAATTTGCACATTATTGCTGGAAGTGTGTACTATAAGGAACCCAATGGTGTATTGCTGAGATGTGTTGAGGAGGATGAACAAGTGAAGCTGATTGAACAAGCTCATGTGAACAAATGGAGGACACACAAAGGGACTCATGAAACCATTAGGGAATTAATGCGATTGGGAGTATACTGGTCTGACATGCCTAAGGATGTCCATGACTACATAAGTAACTGTGCAGATTGTCAAGAGACAATCCCCAAAGATCATGTATCCATACCTTTCTCAACGATAGCACCCAATTGGAGCAAGATCCTGGTAAATTTCTTGAAGACAGGAGAACACGAGGAAGGAGTTAGCTTGGCAAGGAAACGATCCCTAGAAGAGATGAGCAAGGATTATGTACTTATGGGAAGACAATTGTTTAGGAGAGGGAAAGACAATCAATTACGGCTCTCTGTGCATGAAGGAGAATATTTGCCCATATTAGAGATGGCACACGCAGGTGCGGCAGGAGGTCATTTTTCTGCCGAAAGAAGTGTAAAAATGATCCTTCGCGGGCTTGTGGTGGCCAACGTTACATATGGATGCTGAAACATATGTACGAAGCTGCGAGACATGCCAAAGGGCTAAATACCCAATTCGGAGAGATGACATGCCATTGAGACCTATGGTTTGTGCGAGAGCATTCTCTAAATGGGGTATTGACTTCATAGGACCCATCAACCCACCAGCTAGAGGATCACATGCCGAATATATCATAGTAGCCACATATTACTTGACAAAATGGGTAGAAGCAAAGGCTACTAGAAAGAATGATGTGCAAACCACGGCTAAGTTTCTTTTTGAGCATATATTCACCTGTTTTGGATTACCAATTGAGATTGTGAGTGACCGAGGAACACACTTCATTAATGAAGTGATAGAGTCTCTAATGAATGAGTTTTTAGTGATCCATAAAAAATCAGCCCCATACCATCCACAAGCCAATGGTCAAGCGGGAAGTTCCAATAAGGTATTATGCACGGTATTGAAAAAAATTGTCAATAATGGGAGGTCTGACTGGGACAAGCAATTGCATCATGCAACTTGGGCTTTCCGAGTTGCATATAAGACTGCCATTGGAACTACTCCCTTCAATCTGGTGTACGGGCAAAATGCGATTTTGCCAATTGATTTTTTAATCCCCACTTTGAGAGTAGCACAACAGTATGAATGGACCGGACATGAATTATCCCAACAACTAGACCAAATAGAGAAGCTGCATGAAACTAGGTTACAAGCGGTCGCAGGAATATATGCGGCCAAGAGAAGACAAAAGGCATATTATGATGCACATATAAAAGACAAAGGACTTAAAGAAGGTGATCTAGTCCTGGTTTACACCTTAAAGCAACATGCCAAGAAGTTACAAAAACGTGGATATGGACCTCTGATAATAAATAGGTTCTCTACTAGTGGAGCAGTTAATCTAGCCACTTTAGATGGAGACATTCTTCCTAACTACATAAGTAGATGTAGAGTGAAACGGTTCATGGAGCCATTAACGGATCAAATGTTAGCACGTCTGGTAAGTGCTCAAAATAGGAGGAAAGAGGAAGAACGGATTAGAGAGGAGGCACGACAAGAAGCCCTAGAACACATCAAGAAAAGGAAAGAATGGATCAGGCAAAGAGACGAACGATATCTCCAAGGAGAAGAACCTATCCCTATGGCTAATTACCAAGTCCATACGTCTGACACTACTAGTGCTTACAGGTCACAACCTTACCTAAACCTGGGGATTGGCAAGACAGAGTACAAATTGATAGATGCATGGATAGACTCAGGAGCAGGACTTAGTTGCGTACGTAATATGGTCATAAAAGATCTTCAAATAATTATGACTCCCACAAAAGCTTAGATAATAGGAATTGGAGGTCAAATCATACAATGCATTGGAGAAATGATAGTATCCCTCCACCTAGGAAATTCTTCCATGGAACAACGAGTCTTGGTGTGCAGAGATGAAGACCTAATAGAAGATTTGATCCTAGGATAGGATTGGATCATTGAGAATGAAGTAAGCATCAACCTAGCTCAAGGATATATCTCAGCCAAGATAGGGCACAAGGAAATTTTTAGTCTGTTAGGGGAGAGGCCTTCACAACAACCAAAACTCCTCGACAGTGCAGAAGAATGCAAGGAAAAGCTAGTAGAACACGATCCCAACTTCAATACCTCAGATCCCAATTTAGAAGAAGCTAAAAATCCAAACCCTAATGTGTCCAAGGAAGCGATGAAATCATCCTATTTAGTGGGTGAACAGCCAGACAATAAGGGGACCAACTTTTATGGAGCTTCTCACACGACGAAAGGATCACCAATGTGGAAGACAACATTCTACTACTCGCATCAAGGGAAGAACAAATTCAAATGGGTACGCAAAGATCAAGTGCAAAAATCAGAGACGCCAACATCAACTCTGGAAAAGAAAGAGGAGAACAAGAAGTCAGCATCAATGAAATCTGAAACAAAACGACTCTTACAAATATGGCTCCCGAAGCCTTTGATTCAAGCTTAGAAGGCATGACAACAGATATGGATTCCCACAAAGTTCAGACAAGTAGCCAAGCAAGAGATAAACAAACAGACGGATGCATTACATCGAGGCATTCAAACAATGCAACCAAGACCGACTCATCATAAAAATATGAGGAGAACAAACTCAATTAATAGGACACCAAAAGAAATACATGAAGTTCGAAAGTCCAGAGAGAAGACAAGGGCCATCTACATAACCACGAAGTGGATTTGGAAGCCAAAGCAACCGCAAGGAATGGACCACCACAACAACAAGGATTCCAATTGCACTCATGAAGTATTAAATGCACCTAAAGTATGCATAGTAGGGCCACATTACAATGCCAAGCATTCGGAACTTAATGTGCATAAACAAATTGGTGGTGCACATTCTCCAAGGGGAATTAGGTCATAGCTTCAACTCTCTTAGGAATGGACATACTATGTAAATAAATAAATGCTTCGGCTATACTAAGGCTGAAAAGTTGAAGAGGGTGACTAAGAACAACACATTCTTAGTCACTGGTAGCGTGTGTGGCAGCCCAACTGAATACAACAACCCAGATATGTGACATAAGGAATACCAAGGGGCAAACAGAAGCAAAGGACATACCTCGAACAAAATAACAAATTCTCTGACAGTCCTTATCGCTTCTTTGACCATTGGGTGCGTGTATTCAGAACTCTTAAACAAGCTAAAGACAAGAAGTAAAGCCTGTCAAGGGACGACAGAGACAAAGAGGGGGAGAGTGTTGCAGAGCAAAGAAGCACAAGAGAAGAGCCCCAAAATTTTCAAATTAATGGGCATGATTTTTCTTCTTCAAAATCTTAGAGAATTCCCTCAAGCCATGTAAATGCACTAGAGGAGTCTTCTAGTTGCATAATCCCTATTGTTGTAAAATATCCCTTGTAGATTAATGGGAATTTCACTTTTTAATAAAGTGCCGGTCTCTTGTGTGAAAGGACCAAATTTAGGGCTCATGTATATAAGTCACTTTGTGACTCTTTGTAGAGACTTTTTTTGCCATTGTGAAGAAGGAGAGCTCCTGAATTTCGAATTTGCCTCTTTCCTGTAGATTTCCATCTTCTCTTTGATCTTCTATGTGTGTGTAATGCTTGGAATGTGTGTGTAGGACTGTTCTCTACCCCTCCCCATTGTTTTTGAACTACTGTAGTGTGTGTGTGAACTTGTAGAAGTTGTGGAGTGAGTGTGGGTGCTTCCCACCATTCACTATTTTGGTCATAACTATAAGCAGAGTTGTCAGAATCGAGTGAGACCACTTCAAATAGATGCATCTCATCGAGAGCTTCGAAGGAAGTACCTTATTGACTATATTCGGAGTTTGGAGCTGGAAGAAACCCTCGATTTACTGAAAACTATTGTGAGTGGTATGGCGGCAGACACTTCCAGTATTTCACTGAGTTAGAGAGGTGGATTAGTCTTTTCTCATACATATCAGCTGAACCACTTCATTTTTCATCATGTGTGCACATGTCCTCATACACTTGGTTAGGTCGTTTGATCGGATTGACAAATAAGCATGTGTCAATTTCCCACTATACGCACTTGTATGGCAATTGGGGTTTAGTCTCATTGACACAAGTCCTTGAGTCTTCTTGACTTAGGTACACACGTTTTTGGTGCCGTGGAAGGGGAATCAAGCAAGAAGAAAAGAAGAAGAAGATCAAAGTCAAAGAGTGCTCAATAAAGAATGAAGATCATAAAGCAAAATGACCACCCTCTGCTCAAAGCCCCGCAGGGGCACGCATCAGGCAATAACGCGAAACACCCACGTCCTGAGGAATGGAATTAAAGAACAATCAGAACCAGGACATTTTATGGAAAGGATGGACCACGGCCAGGAACTATACATGAAGAAGTGCAAGACAATATTTGGCAAGTAATAATCCTTCTGTTGATAGCGTGCATTGGCAACCAAGTAAACAGGCTTAAAGCAATGCAACAGGGTCAGATGTGTGAAGACAAAGACAAATCAAAAGACCAAAAGTTAGAAAGAGGTAGAGGTTGAAAAGTTGAAGAGGGTGACTAAGAACAGCACATTCCTAGTCACTGGTAGCGTGCGTGGCAGCCCAACTAAATACAATAACCCAGATATGTGACATAAGGAATACCAAGGGGCAAACAGAAGCAAAGGACATACCTCGGACAAAATAACAAATTCTCTGACAATTCTTATCGCTTCTTCGACCACTGGGTGCGTGTATTCAGAACTCTTCAACAAGCTAAAGACCAGAAGTAAAGCCTATCAAGGGACGACAGAGACAAAGAGGGGGAGAGTGTTGTAGAGCAAAGAAGCACAAGAGAAGAGCCCCAAAATTTTCAAATTAATGGGCATGATTTTTCTTCTTCAAAATTTTAGAGAATTCCCTCAAGCCATGTAAATGCACTAGAGGAGTCCTCTAGTTGCATAATCCCAACTTGTTGTAAAATATCCCTTGTAGATTAGTAGGAATTTCACTTTTTAATAAAGTTCCGGTCTCTTGTGTGAAAGGACCAAATTTAGGGCACATGTATATAAGTCACTTTGTGACTCTTTGTAGAGACTTTTTGCCATTATGAAGAAGGAGAGCTCCTGAATTTCGAATTTGCCTCTTTCCTACAGATTTCCATCTTCTCTTTGATCTTCTATGTGTGTGTAATGCTTGGAATGTGTGTAGGACTGTTGTCTACCCCTGCCCACTGTTTTTGAACTACTGTAGTGTGTGTGTGAGCTTGTAGAAGTTATGGAGTGAGTGTGGGTGCTTCCCGCCATTCACTATTTTGGTCATAACTAGAAGCATAGTTGTCAGAATGGAGTGAAACTACTTCCAATAGGTGCGTCTCATCGAGAGCTTTGAAACGAGTACCTATTGACTATATTCGAAGTTCGGAGATGGGAGAAACCCTCGATTTATTGAAAACTGATGTGAGTGGTATCGCGGTAGAAACTTCTAGTATTTCAATGAGTTAGAGAGGTGGATTAGTCTTTTCTCATACATATCAGCTGAACCACTTCATTTTCTATCATGTGTGCACATGTCCTCATACACTTGGCTAGGTCGTTTGATCGGATTGACAAATAAGTGTGTGTCCACTATATGCACTTGTGTGGCAATTGGGGTTTAGTCTCATTGACACAAGTCCTTGAGCCTTGTTGACTTAGGTACACAACATCGCTTGACCAAGTAGTGAAGCATTTCTGCTACACTACTAAGGAAACCAATTAGACGGGATCACAGAGATGGGTTTCATGAAATATCATCGACGGGTGGTTATATGATTCGAGTGATGGTTAGGAAGGCCACATGTATGGCACTAGCTCTATGATTTAGAGCCTAGGCCCCTTAGTTAAGAGTAGTTGGGGTACCCAATACATATATGTATATCAGGATCTATAGAGAGGTACCTAGGCTCAGTCTTGGTACCTAGGCTCAGTCTTGGTACCTAGGAACAAGTTAGTTTGGAATAGAAAGGGATATCCATTGTCACATATTGACTAGAACCAAACTAACTAGTTCGAGGACATGGGACTCATTTGAGTCCACAGATATGAGTTGAAGATATGGGATTCATTAGAGTCCACCTATATATTCCATATTATATATATATATATATATATATATATATATATATATATATATATATATATATATATATATATATATATATATATATATATATATATATATATGGAATATATATTCGGTTTAGTGTAGGTATGACACCGTGAATTGGAAGAAGGTTCCACTCGTATGGGAAGGTGGAAACGACTTCCCTTTGAGCACTCTTCTTCTATGGCCAGGAAGAAAAGGACTCATCATTCATGGCGTCATGTCTCACTAAATCAGAGGAGAGCTCTTAGTAGACATCTCCTTAGGATTAGGAATCATCCTTCATAGATTAGGGAAGACCTATTCTTCTAGTAGAGAATGTAATGGGTGATTTTATCACCATTGGTATCACATACTCATTTTCAGGTTTTTAGGAAGGATAATTCCATGAGTTTGATTGGATCGTATAGATCCATGGATAGAGTATGGTTGGCAAAGATAGTTCTTTACTATGGATACATATGTATTTACGGTATCATGTCATAGCATTGCTGACCATTTTAGTAGAGGGCTTTGACCCTTATTAGGAATTTATCTTCTCCACTCTTCATTACATACACCTTCATTAGTTACGGAAGATTTATTCTCCATCTTCATAGGAATATATGTAATGAGGGATTATGTATTAGTTATGGAAGAGAGGACTAAATAAATTCATTAGTTTCTCTTTTAAGGAAAGCAGAAAGTGGGAATCAGCTCAGAGATCGACGAGAGATCTCACTTTAGCTCAGAGGTCTCACTTTAGCTCCTATTCTTTGACAGAGAAAGAAGGAAAGGAAAACATGATTTCTTCATAGGGGAGGAATACAATATGTTTTCTTTTATAAAGAAGAGGTGTTTAGGAAACATCTCTTAGTCTATATTTCAGAAGGAATTCATTTCCTCAACTTTTCAATGTAATTTTCCTTCACATGGGAGTATGATTCTCCACTATTTTGGGAGGAAAAAGTATGGAGAGCTTATATATGAGTTCTCAATTATGGAGGAGTAGAGCAAATGGATTCAAAGGAGTCTCTTCCAAAGGGAAAGGGACAGTGGAATAGATTCCACTACCAGAGTTCTTTTCTTAGAGGAGATTATACATAGAGAGACATGGAGAGAGTTTCACTTTCTCATTTTGGTTGTCTAGATAGAAGTGGCACTCTTCTATCAAATACAAGATGAAGATCAAATAATCATGATGGTTAGATTGAGTCTCATGTGGTGACTCTAGAGAGAACTAGTCATGTTTATTTCCGATGATGGTCTTTGACTAGATGAGATGATCTAGTTATTGACATTAGTGAGACTGGGAGTTGAGTATGACTCTTCTCTTTTAGGATTTCTAGGAGATAGGGAGATATCTAACCTATTGAGATACCAAACTCTTAGTTGGTGTTACATCATGAGCATGAACATCAATTAGGAGGATGGGTACTTAGGGATTATCTGAATCTCAAAGGGAATGTTTTTTGCATTCATATGGAAAACTATAGGGAAGAGAATATTTTAGAGTTTGCACTAGTGCCAATAGATGCTCTTCCAATAGAACTTAGTCCAATAGTAAAGGATAACAAACCACTGACTTATTGGTTGGTGAAATGTAGAGATTACATTTTACTACAAAGAAATTCTTATATATGAGATAGATGATGGATTTGCATTGATCACAAGGTAGTTTAGATTAAACTATTACTTGTGATTACACTCAAGGTTAGGAAGACAGAGTGGTATGAGGGCAATCTATCATTTAGTCCTAGTTGGGTTTGGAGTCACTTGTTATGGGACTTTGTTCTATATTTTAGAGGATTCTACGGTTTATTGTCTCCATTATAGTGTGGTCAAGCCTATAAGCTTGGCACTTTACACTTCTGTTTCATACTATTACTCCATACAGGATACATCATATGGACTTAGGTCATTTTGGGTGATGCTATATGTTATGGGAGTGATAGTTTGGAGGTTGAGTGTACATGCGAGATAGTAGGCACTAGCTAGACAATTTCCCACGTTTGAGATGATCTCATATGAGACTTCTTAAGGGAAAGGATACGGGGAAACAACACACACAGAGATGACCATGTACATAGAGTACATGGGGTTCAGGGGAGTCCGAGCACTAGCACTAGGTCTCCTTCTTTTAACCCTTTATCCTTGATGTGGGCATCAAAGTATGCTTTTTGTCTTTTCTTGGCAGCATAGATGCCTGCTATTGCTCGTAGCCTCATCTCACCTAAGCGTTCTAGATCAAAGATCCTTGAGGACAACTTGTGTCCATTCCATTCATGCTCTTGTGCTAATTTTAATGCTGGGATTAGGAAATCTAATGGTAGCACAACATTCTGTGCGAAGACCATCTAAAATGGGGTAGCATTGAGTACTATTTTGTAGGCAACTCGATAAGCCCAAACAACATGATGAAGTTGTTTGTCCCAATCAGAGTGTTTATTATTTACCGGTATTGTTAATACATTACATAGGATCTTATTTGTGCTCTCGGCTTGTCCATTAGCTTGTGGATGATAGGGGGGCAAACTTCTTGTGTATCGCCAAGAATTCTTAGAGAAGGTTTTCAATGACCTCATTTAGGAAGTGTGTACCTCTATCACTTACTAACTCTATTGGTAACCCATACCTAGTAAACACGTTCTCAAATAAGAACTTAGCCATCGTTTGGGCATCATTCTTCAAAGTCCTAAGAATAGAATGGTCTTAATTACTCGGTCAAGACCAAAATGTCCACCTGAACACCACTGTGTGCAGTCTCTAATACTTTTAAATAATTTGATTCATGAACACACAATCTTAAGTAACCATCTTTGCCTCTTTGGTATAGGTTCTCACCTACTAAAGCATAGTCCTGAGCCTCTTGCTCCATGCTTCTTTTTCTTGCTAGACTAGCCTCACTAGGTAGTGTTCCTGATCTCATAAATTCTACCAATGGAGAACTCCAATCTGGAATTAACGATACATGATAAAGAGTGGCATGCTGCATTGGGGGTCTCTCTTGACACACTGGACAATTCTTAATCCACTCATGTATTTCTTTGTCCATACTAGGCCAATACACTCCTAAACGTTTTAGATTTTGCAATGTTCATTGTTTAGAATAGTGATGTCCTAGAATCCTTCATGGGCTTGTTGCAACCAACTACTATGTTCATCGTCTGCGACACAACAAGCTAATACACCCTCTGTATCTTGTTTGTACATGCTTCCTACCAATTTTTGATATTTTTGTAATTTTACAATTTCCTCTTTATTCGTCTTCACATTCTTGTTTGCATGTCCCAAGGTTAGGATAGGTACCAACTTATTTGCCCATTTAGGAACAACTTCTAAATTGAACAGATAAGCATCAAGTAGTTCATCAGACGCTCCTTGTGGTGGCTCTCCTGAAGTGATGCGAGAGAGGTGATCTGCCCTAAGGTGGGTCCTACCTTTCCTAACAACAACTTTAAAGTCATATTCCATTAGTAAGAGAAACCATCTTACTAAGCATCCTGTATTGCAAGGTTTATTGGCCAAATACAACAAAGCTTTATGATCAGTAAAAAAACTTGAACCTGTTGGCCAATAGATAGTGTCTAAACTTCTTCACAACATATACCATGCCTAAGCCTTCTCTTTTGGTTATTGTATAGTTTTGTTTGGCTATGTTTAGTTGTCTGCTAGCATATGCTATAGGCAAATCTAGATTCCCTTCACCTGTGGGTTGGGCTAGCACACATCCTATTGCATGATTGGATGCATCCACATGGACATGAAATGGTTTATTCCAATAAGGAGTGTTCAATATTGGTGTTGTGCACAAATGTCTCTTAAGTTCATTGAAGGAATTTTGGAATTCATCGTTCCACTCAAAATTTGTCAACAAGGCATAAAGAGGTTTAGTTATGATCGCATACATGTGGATAAACCTGCGAAAATATCGACAATGGCCCATAAAGGCTTGTACCTCTTTAACATTCCTTGACCTTGGCAACTCTGCTATGGCCCTTACTTTGTCCTCATCTGTTGATATTCCATTCTTAGATACAATATGACCCAAGATTTTACCTTGACATACCATGACCACACACTTTTCTAGGTTCAAACAAACTTGATATTCTCTACACTTATTGAAGATCCGTCTGAGCTCAGGGATGTGGTATCTTCTTTCTTGGGAATGAGCGCATAAATCGTCCACATATACTTCTAAGCTCTTTCGTAAGAACTCTTTGAAGACATGACACATGAGCCTTTGGAATGTTGCAGGTGCATTGGTGAGCCCAAATGGCATCACACAGAACGCAAAGATTCCCCACTCTATGGTAAAAGCCATTTTGTGTTGATCTTCTGGGGCAATGGCTACTTGGTTGTAACTTGAAAATCCATCAAGGAAGCTATAAATTTCCTTGCCCGCAACACGCTTCAATAAATGTTCAGTGATTGGAAGTGGATAACTATCTCTGATTGTAGTGGCATGAGCTTTTTTAACGTTAATACACACTCGCAACTTTCCATTCTTTTTGGGCACCACTACAATGGGGGACGCCCATTCAGTATGCTCAATCTCATAAATAAATCCAACTTCAATCAACCTGTCAATTTCTTCTTTTATTTTGGCTACATAAGTGTCATTATATGTGTAGGGCTTCTGTTTGGTGGGCTTGGCATCAGCTATCATGGGGATCATATGAGAGCATATTTTTGGATCTACTTGTTGAGATATCAAGCTCAACATGTGATGATCCAGGATGACACGTACCAGTTTTTCGTTTCTCTGACATGTATAGTGGTCATGCCGGTATACGTCAGGGATACTTCATTGAGCTTTATTAGATTTATCTACCGAGAGTAATGGCACATTTGTTTCTTGCCAGCTCACTCATTCGCAGACATTAGGTTTTTCCTTATGTACTGGCCTTTATATATTTCACTTGTTGTATTCTTGTTTTTTAGGTCATTCTTGTACATTCCTTTTATGTAATAGAAGAAGAAGAACATCATTCTTCCCTATCTCAATTTGTGTGTGTGCTTCTCCTTGAGAGTGAGAGTGTGTGTGTGTGAGCTCTCTTCCTTATCTCCTTCCTCGTGACATGGTATTAGAGCCAGCGTGGCTGTAGAGAGCTCGTGGAGAAGGCGACGGTGAAGACTACGCGGCAAGGCGTAGAGAAAATGTGATTTCACAAACGGCCTCCATTTGCTCCGAAAATCAACGTGAATGTAGAAGACCTCAAAATATTTTCGTAAGTTATCCCTTTAGGGTCACTCGTTTTTGTCAGATCGAAGTTTCGAAGCCATCTCGACCTCCGTTTCAAGCCCGCAAGGTGGGGCCCATAGAAAAACTAGGCCAATTTCAGAAACTGTAACTTGCGTTGTGTTCGACGACACTCATATATTCCAGATCCAGAATTTCAAGCGATTTTGTGTACTGTTGATACACGAAAACTGTGTTTTTCTGAGATCGAACTATCACGTCATAGTGCGACAGTGTTCAAGCAGAAGTGCTGCTTGTAGTGTGTTGAGGTGTTGTGAATTGTTGCAGAAATGGCAAACACAGATGGAATGAGTCAGCTTATGAGCGATAAGCTGGACAAGAACAACTTCCATGCTTGCAGATTCAGAATGACGAATTTCCTGATGGAAAAAGGCTACTGGAAGTACATCGAAGGAGAGAATGAAAATGCTCCGTAGTTACCAGAAAGGAATCGGACTGCAGAACAGTTAAGAGCATATGAGGAATGGAATCAAGGAGCACGAAAGGTAATGTATTGGCTATCTGTTAGTATACAGGATAGCATGATTGGACACATACAGGATGCCAAGACTCCAAAAGAGGCTTGGAATAGTTTGGTCACTTTGTACGAGACCAATACAAAGGCACGGAAATTGCAACTCAAGAACGAACTACATACATTGGAGAAAAAGAGCATGTCGGTAAGTGACTACACTCTAAAAATCAAAAGCATATGTGAGTCACTTGCATCTATTGGCGTGAATGTAGATGATGATGATAAGGTGGAAGTGTGCCTTCGTGGTTTAGGAGCTGCATATAAGCAGTTCAGAACTTCTATACAGACCAGGGAAAATATTCCGAATTTTGCTGATTTGGTATCTATGCTGATTATTGAAGAAAAGAATCTTGGGCAGAGGTAGAGGTTTTGGAAGTGGAAGAGGAAACAATAACCAAGACCAAGGTCAACAACAGAATCATACAGGAGGAAGAGGACAGTTTCGAGGCAGGGGGAGTCAAAGAGGTCGCATAAATTTCCAAAGAAATGATTCAAGTAATGATAGTAAAGGATGCTGGAATTGTGGTAAACCTGGACACTTTGAACATGATTGCAGGTTGAAGAATCAAAATAACAAAAGGCAGCAAAACAACTATGCATCCACAAGTGCAGATGATACTGAGAAGCTGTTTATGGTTCAACATCACATGATGAATACGATGTCTGCTGGTGTTTCAAAATTGAATGATAATTTCTGGTATGTTGATTCAGGTGCTTCAAATCACATGACCAGTCATGCAGAATGGTTTAGTAGTTTGTAGAAAATGCCAGTTCCTGGATATGTTGAAACAGGTGATGATACATCGCATCCTATCGAGCATACAGGAAACATGGCATTGTCTATGGAGGACGGAAAGGTAAAACATCTCGCTGATGTGCTGCATGTTCCAAATATAACAAAGAATCTAGTTTCTGTTGGACAAATGGTTGACCAGGGATTACAAGTCAGGTTCAATGCTGATGGATTATATGTAGAAGAGTACAAGCAGGATAGACGATTGGTTGCCAAAGGAAACAAAGTGGGTAGGATGTTCACCTTAAATGTGAAGATTCCTGAAATGAATGCAGCCATGTTTGCAAAAGGTGCAGGAGTTATTGCAGATATAGAGATATGGCACAAACGGATTGGAATGACTACCAAATTTCAAAGTTGCTGAAATGCAAAAGGTATGTGCAGCATGTCAATTTTGGTAAACAGTCAAGAGCATCATTTCCACATGACAAGCATGTTAGTGAGAATGTACTAGAAGTAGTACATACAGATGTTTGGGGTCCAGCAAAGACCACATCTATGGGTGGTTGCAAGTTTTATGTTACTTTCATTGATGACCATACACGCAAAGTATGGGTATATTTCATGAAAGAGAAGAGCGAGGTGTTTAATCACTTCCAGAATTTTAAAGTTATGGTGGAAAAGCAAACAGGGAAGTACATTCAGACATTAAGATCTGATGGAGGAGGTGAATACATGTCAAATGAGTTCAGCAGTTTTCTAAAAAATCATGGAATTCGGCGTCAGTTTTCATGCAGGTACACACCACAACAGAATGGTGTTGCTGAACGCAAAAACAGACATATTGCAGAAATAGCAAGAGCCTTAATGGCTGAGAAGAATATGCCTCATTGTTATTGGGTAGAAGCTGTGCATACTGCTGTATACATCATGAACAGAACTTCGACTGCTGCTGTACATCAAGTTACACCTGAAGAGAATTTTACAGGTAAAAAGCCAAACTTATCACATCTGAAATTTTTTGGCTGTATTGCATATGTACATGTCGCAGATGAATTGAGAACAAAGCTTGATCCAAAAGCAGAAAAGTGTGTCTTCATTGGATACTCCCTTGAGCAAAAGGGATATAAATGTTATAACCCACTCACACGACAGGTAAAGGTGAGCAGAGATGTGGTATTTGATGAAATGTCAAGCTTCTATGCAGATGCCAAAGAAGGACTTAGTCTTGACCCAAATGACAAAGAAAATGTTGAAAAATCAAGTGCAGAATTTCAGGTTTTGAGTGGAACGGATGCATCACCAAGCAATAGTTCCAACTCAAATCCATGGAGTGGAAGATTACGTGGGAATTTCAGTCCAGCAAATTCATCAAATACATCCAAGAAAGGTAAAGAAAAGCTTTCTGCTGGTCATAAAACATGTGCAGGTTTTGAAGAAGTTGATGGAGATTCAAGCGGTTCAGAAAAGAGTCTTGATGAGGAACTTGGATTGCCCTCTGTGAAGACTCCAGGAGTAAGAAGGGCACATGCAGATGATACAAGAAGAAGTGACCCAGGACCAAGATGATCTGGGAGGATGCGTAATTCAGTGCAACGATTGACATATGATAGTTACATGGCTCGCCATTGTGCCTACATGACAAAGGTAATACAAGATGCTGAACCTTCTTGTTTTGAAGATGCAATTGGTAATGCAGATTGGGAAAAAGCTATGGATGAGGAGATGGCTGCAGTTTATGGAAATGATACATGGAAGCTGGTTCCATTGCCGCAAGGAAAGAAACCCATAGGCTATAAATGGGTTTACAAGGTAAAGCATAATACTGATAGTAGCATAAGCAGGTATAAGGCATGATTGGTAGCTAAAGGATATGCACAGACATATGGCATTGATTATGAGGAAACATTCAGCCCTGTAGCTAAAATGTCTACTGTTAAGACACTTGTTGCATTAGCTACAACAAAAGGATGGACTTTGCATCAGATGCATGTGAAGAATGCTTTCCTACATGGTGAGTTATAGGAAGAAGTATATATGGACCAGCCACAAGGATATGAAGATTCAAAGCATCCAGAATATGTTTGCAGGTTGCAAAAGGCTTTGTATGGGCTGAAGCAGGCTCCGCGTGCATGGCATGCAAGGATTGCTGATTACTTAACCAGCATTGGGTTTTCTATGTGTGATGCAGATCACTCACTATATGCAAGGAAGGCTGATGATGGCATCACTATTGTGGCTATTTATGTTGATGATCTGATTGTAGGTGGTGATAATGAAGAAAGCATCAAAGAGGTAAAGAAACTTCTTATGCAGGAATTCGACATGAAAGATCTTGGTGTGTTGCGCTATTTCTTGGGCATTGAGTTTATACATACAAAGAAACATGTATATGGATGTCGCAAAGGCAATATGCCTTGAATATCCTGCAAAAGTATGGTATGGCTGATTGTAAGCCAATTTCTATGCCTTTAGATCAGAATTTGAAATTGGATACTACATCAGGTGAAGCATTGGAAAATGCTACTATGTACAGGAAAATTGTGGGAAGTCTTATATATCTTACAATTACAAGGCCTGATTTAAGCTACACTGTTGGACTTGAAAGTCAGTTTATGCAGGTTCCCAGGAAGCCACATTTGGATGCTCTGAGGCTCACTCTACGTTATGTGAGTGCTACTTTGGATTATGGTGTGTTTTATGAAGCTGGTGTAGATTTGCAGGTTCATGGATACACCGATGCAGATTGGGCTGGTAGTACTCCAGATAGAAGATCTACTAGTGGCTTTCTTTTCTCACTTGGAGGTGCAGCTATTACATGGAGCAGTAAGAAGCAACCCACTGTTGCTTTGTCGAGTACAGAGGCTGAGTATAGAGGTGCTGCAATGGCAGCATGTGAGGCATCATGGCTAGAGATGTTACTTGCAGATTTAGGTGTGGAAGTGCAAAAGCCTATCACTATCTATTGTGATAATCTTAGCAGCATACAATTAGCACGGAACCCTATTTTCCATGCTAGAACAAAGCATATCGAGGTACATTATCACTTCATCAGAGAGAAGGTATTAGCAGGTGATATTGATCTTGTTTATGTGAGAACAGATGAGCAGGTTGCTGATATTTTCACCAAAGCACTTGGAGCTGAGAAGTTGAAGAAGTTTTGGAAGATGCTTGGATTATAGGATATGACGTTGAGCTTGAGGGGGAGTGTTGAGATATCAAGCTCAACATGTGATGATCCAGGATGACACGTACCAGTTTTTCGTTTCTCTGACATGTATAGTGGTCATGCCGGTATATGTCAGGGATACTTCATTGAGCTTTATTAGATTTATCTACCGAGAGTGATGGCACATTTGTTTCTTGCCAGCTCACTCATTCGCGGACATTAGGTTTTTCCTTATGTACTGGTCTTTATATATTGCACTTGTTGTATTCTTGTTTTTTAGGTCATTCTTGTACATTCCTTTTATGTAATAGAAGAAGAAGAAGAACATCATTCTTCCCTGTCTCAATTTGTGTGTGTGCTTCTCCTTGAGAGTGAGAGTGTGTGTGTGAGCTCTCTTCCTTATCTCCTTCCTCGTGACACTACTCCTTTCATGCATACACATCCCTAAATTCCCTTAATAAAGCTACTAGCTCTACTTCTTCTTTTGCACTTAGGTCTTCTCCTATGTATGTACATCGTTCTTCGTTCTCTTCAATGGTTACAACATTTTTTTTGGTATTTTCTTTATTATCATATGCTTCTCCTATGATGGCCTCTCTCTTAGGCATTCATACCAAAATTTTTCGGTCTTCAACTTCATGTTTCTTGTAGTTCTTTGGTACCTCGAACAATGACTCCTCCTCTTCTTGTTTCGCTGCTTTTCTTTTCTTTTTCTTTTGACCACCTTCACTTCCATCCTTTGAATTTATAGTTTTGATGCTTGTGAGAGGTTCTTATTCTTTTTGGTTAAATACTCCTATATCTTCTAGATAATGCTCCTCTGAGTCAAAGTAATTATCCATCACAATGGACTCTAGATCATTGTCATCCTCTTCTTCTTCTGTGACTTAAGTGGGGTCACACTCTTCTAGCAAGGGCTGACACATGAACACAGAGATATCATAACCCTCCTCATCTCAATGAGGTGTCCATTTTTCTTCATTGACAGCAATGTCCATGGTGGCTAGGATTTCTACCCAGCCATGAGGCTCAAATTCCTCATCTGAAAAAATCATCAGTGTGTAGGCTGGGTCTCTAACTGGTCTGTCTTCTTGAGAAGTTCTTTCTTCTCTCGGTTTTAGGCATCTTTCCTCTTCCTCTACAACTTTGCACATCCACAAGTGAGTATCTTCATGCATCCATGATGGATTGGAAGAACTATTAAAATGCACAGAGATTGAATCTTCTTGTGCCTTGTGGATAGGATTCCATTGTAGGGGTGGTACATCTCTAAATGTAAAATCCTTTAGACTGACCTTGGTTGTGACCCCTAAGTTCTATAGGTACAAGGAGTTGGTTCCTCAATCCTGTACTATTTGTAGTTGTTGTAGGAAAGGCCTTCCTAAGATAATCTCATAGACATTATTTTTACCAAAGTCACATATAGCAAAGGTGTGTTCAAAGTCTATGCCACAAGTGGTGAAAGTTATCCCTTCTAGCAATCCTAGAGGTCTTTCAACATGGCCGTCAACCATTTGAAGCTTCATTCTAGTTGGTCTTAATGCGGGTTTACCCCATTTCTTCCACAAAGAGGTGATCGCAATTGCAACATCAGCACCTGAATCTAAGATAGCTTTGGTTGTGTAACCTTGGTAGGTGATTGGAAGATAATTATTACCTTCTTCGCCTTCACTCATGTCCCCTATTTTTTCTAGAGGTATCTCTGATACTTTCTACTTAGAGCTTGCTTTTGGCATATTGGAATCAAGTTCTGGAACTTGATCCGCCACATGATTCCATACTCAGGTTTTACTTTGAGCAGCTCTTCCAAGGTGAGATGACATTGAACCTTAGTGTTCTTCACAACTTTAGTGCTTCAGGGAACCATTGAGTCTTCATTTCTTACCACGATTGTGGGAGCTCTTATTTGGAGAGATTTAGATTCCCATGGGCCTGTGAATTGTGGCAACTCCTGTAAGGAATTAGATTCAAAATCTAATCTTTCCTCTTCTTGTTGCTTGGCTTGGTCTCCATAAATAGATGGAATGTCTTGGGGAAATTGATCATGAAGATCATCAATTTCAAGAATAGGAGGGGGATTACCCTTCTCCTTGGCCCATTTCTCTTCTTGTATTTCTCGCAAGAACTCTTGAGAGTACTCTTGAATTGAAAGAGGTGTTCCATCATCCATGGAATCAGGAACATAAACTTTCATTGGTGGTGAGCTTTCTCTTTCAACAACTGGTTGAGCCTGTGGAGGTAACGAAACCTGTGGCTTGTTTACCAACTACTCTAATCTTTAATAAGCCCTGGGAATGAAAATGTGGTTTGATAAAATTTTTCTGATTGAACAATTGATTAGCCTCAAACATAACTTGAGCTAGTTCTACCATTTTTATTCCCATTTTTATCCGTTCAATCTCTAAATATGCTCTTGGTCTCTTATCTAGGTTTGTAGTTGTAGGCCCTTCTTGAAGTCGAGCCTAGTAGGCCTTGAACATCATGTCCAAGCCTTCTGGGGTTGGATATGCAAGAACAAACCCTGGTTGTGGTCTATTTACAATGACTGGTGGGGTGGGATGAGGTGGTGTGGATGGAGTTTCGGCATGCGAGGGGGTTTGAGATGCAATATCTTCTATTTTTGTTTTTGCATCTTGAAGGCTTTCTTCTAGTTTGGATAAATTTCTATTCTAGTTGCGATTGGTTCTCTCCCTGGTATCCTTTCATGTTCTTGTTTTCCTCTTACTAGGCTCTTGATTCACTTGAATCTAATTGTTCAGTTGGTTTAGCCTGTTGTACAACTTGTGCCCTAGTAACTACTTATATAGGAGCCACATTAATTGCTACTTGAACTTGAATCCACCACTAAGCCTACCACATTGATTGGTGTAACCTTGGATGCATTAGAGGGGTTTCTAGGACAATCTCTAGGAAGATGTTCTTTACCGCAACCATGACAAAAACCTTGTATTGTGATGTTTTGTCCTTGTCCCGGAGCCTATGAGTGGGGATATTCACGAATGAAATGGTCGCCCTGACATCTAAAACATGGACCTCTAAGGGCTTGTGGTCTTCCTTGTCTCGATTGGGGCCTCAGATTAGGATTTGTGTACATGACATTGGAGTATTCTGGCTCCTAATTTGGTTCCATCGATGGTGTCTCATATTGATACAGATAAGTCTCACTATGCTCAGGTGACTCTGTGTAATGAGCTTGTAGACTATCTTCATGGGAATAGTCTGAACTATGAGCATGAGAGTCATTTTTTGACACCAACGGGGTTAGTGGCACCAATGCTCTATTAGGGTTCTCCTCTACCAGTGCATACTTAACAGGAATCAAATTGGCAGGAGCTGATGGTTGGTTTCCTATGACTGGTTGTGGCCTATATTGCCTGATATTGCTGTTGTGGCCTATAATATGGTTGTTGGTATTGATTTTGATACCTACCCTACTGGTAAGGTTGCTGATAATTTGTCTGATAGCCTGGTTATTGTATGGACAATCTTGAGCCATATGGTTTGTGTATTTTCTCTCAGTGGTGCAATATGGAGCATTAGGGTTTCCTTGGGGCTGAGCCATCATCGAGCAAACATTAGCCATGTGGTCTCCCCCATAGTTGTAACATGGATTTGTGAGGTGACCCTTCGTGTTTGTCTATTTTGAACTCCCAGCTTCTTGGCAACCTGCTCAACTATCTCATGTATCTCAGTGGAGTTTCTAGAGGTATGACTAGTAGAACTGTCAGAGTCCTTATAGAGTTTGGACAATTCTAACTCCTCACCCAAGTTGTCTTCTATGTCTATGCACATCCGCACACACTCTTCTATGGATCTAGGCTCTTTCAAGTACACATATGATCTTAACTTTGTGCTTAGTAAGCCATCTAAAAACAAGGCCACTTGTTTTATCCAAAGTACTTCACAGGTTCAATACGCAGAGTGGAAAGGCATTGAGTACACCTTTACCCACATATGTGAAATTAAGTAAGGATGATTGCCCCAATCAGATGAGGAAAAGGAATTCATGACCAAAATTCCTTATCAGTTTTTTGTTGGTAGTCTCATATATGCTATGGTAGCTACGAGACTAGACATTGCATTTGCAGTGGGAGTTGTGAGCAGATATATGTCTAATCTTGGCAAGAAACATTGGGAAGTGGTCAAGATGATTTTAAGATATCTGAGTGGCACTAAGGACAAGTTTCTATGCTTAGGTAGAGGGAAAGCATCCATTATTGGTTACACAGATTCTGACTATGCTCGTTATGTAGACAATCATAAGTCTACATCAAGGTACATTTTTAATTTTGCTAGAGGAGCTATCTCTTGGAGATCTCCTCTTCAAGAATGTATAGTTGTTTCCACCATAGAAGCAGAGTATGTTGCAACAAGTGAGGCATGTAAGGAAGCATTGTGGCTTTCTCGTCTTGATTGTGATATGGGTTTACCTCAACATGTAACTCATTCCCTCAATGATAGTCAAAGTGCCATTGCTTTGGCTAAGAATATGGTCAACCATGCAAAGACCAAACACATTGAGTTGAGGTATGAATTCATTAGAGATTGCTTAGCCACTGAGTGCATTTTTGTTGAGAAGGTTCACATTCAAGATAATGCTGGAGATGCCTTGACTAAAGCTCTACCACAAGATAGCTTTCAACACTGTTATCACTTGATGAGGTTGCTTGATTCATGATCTTACACAGTCACTTATATACTGTGTAACATGCCCATCAGGTGGGAGGTATAGTTTGTATACTTTCACTCAGGTATTATTTATCATTCTTTATTTTTCTCCCATAGTTACTTTGGCCATATTGGCCTTTAGTGCGAGATTGTTATTGTTAGTGCCCATGCAAAAGGCCAAATGGCCACCGAACACTTTTGTATGTATATGTTCTTTAATAAAACATATAGTGGTCTGGTTAGCTACAGATTGTAAGTTCGATCGCATTTGTAATACCTAAGAAGTCTGTGTTCATGCTCCTTCTGTACTGTGTTTTTCTACGTATTTTGTAGCCTTCGTATGGAGTACTGTGTGCAATGCTTGGAGTTCGGTTTTCTACTCTGAGGATATCATCGTGGAGCTCTCAAGAAGGAGAGCACACTCTGGTGCATTTCCGTCAAAATACTTCATAAAGGAGCCTAGGAACATAGAGTAGTGTGTGTAATCGTGCATAGACATTGAGGATAACTTGGGGTGATGAGTTAGAATTTTCAAAGATTTATAAGGATTCAGATAGTGTGACTAGTGTCACATCCAAACCATTGACTTCAGTTGATGAATTGGCAAGAAAGTAGAGATCACTCCACAAAAGGAAGTAAGCCCAAGGCTTTGTGAAAAGCTTCAAACTTCTCCCTAGGCAGAGCCTTCGTGAAAAGGTCTACAATGTTCTCCTGCATGGGCACATATGCCAAGGTGATCTCCCCAGCAGAGAACCTCTCCCTGACATAATGATAATGCACCTCAATGTGCTTAGTGCGAGCATGGAACACAGGGTTCCTCGCACTGTCAATGCACTCTGACTGTCAGTGAAGATGGTGGTGGCAGAAGACTGACCAACACCCAAATCAACCATAAGGCTTCTGAGCCACACACACTCAACAATCGCTATGAAAGCTGCCATATACTCAGCCTCACAACTGGAAGTAGCCACAGTAGGCTGCTTCTTGCTCAACCAAGATATACATGAGCTACCAAGCATGAAGCAAAAGCCACTAGTGGACACATGAGTGTCATAGCAACCAGCCCAATCAAAGTCAGAAAAAGCATGCAAATCTAGCGGTAGTGATTCCCCCTTGGGATAAAACAAACCAAGTAGCAGGGTACCACTTAAGTAGCGAAAGATGCACTTAACCGCCTGCCAATGCTTGACTCCTGGGCAATGCATAAACCTGCTCTTCAATGAGACAACAAACTGAATATCTGGCCGAGTAATGCATAAGTAAATCAAGCACCCAACATCTTGGTGATAGAGTACAACATCAAATGCATCTCCAACATCATGAAGACTCAATCGTAAACCGGTTTCCATAGGAATGGCAATAGGTTAACAAAATTCAAAGCCAAAATGCTGCAATAATGTGTTAATATATTTCGTTTGACACAAAGCCATTCCACCATCAACATGCATAAACTGAATGCCCAAATAGTGATGCAAATGCTCCAAATCAGACATCTCAAATGAGGCATGAAAATTAGCCTTAAAATCAGCAATATGCCTCTCATGAGGACCAGTGAGCAACATGTCATCAAGATAAACCACAATGATCAAAAGTACATCATTAGCACGCTTAACATATAAGGTGCTTTCAGTTGGACTGTTCTCAAAACCATTGGCGATCAGATAGGCATGTATCTTCTCATACCAAACATGTGGTGCTTGCTTTAAACCATATAATGCCTTCTTTAACCTGCACACCTAGTTTTCATGCCCTTTTTGCACAAAGCCACGGGGTTGAAAAACATACACTTCGTCATGCAAGTCACCATTTAGAAATGCAGTTTTAATGTCCAACTGATGTACATTCCAACCATGATGGGCTACAAGTGCACAGATGCTCCGAACAGTAGTCATACGACATGTAGGTGCAAAGGTCTCATCAAAATCAATGCCTCTTTCCTGTGCATAACCCTTTGCAACAAGCCTAGCCTTATACCTGTCAACCATTCCATCAGGCTTACGCTTCAACTTGTAAATAACTTAGTTCCAATGGCCTTCTTGCCAGGAGGCAAGTCACACAAAGACCAAGTACCATTCTTCATTATAGCATCATATTCAGATTGCATAGCAACCATCCAATTTTCTGAATTTTGTGCTTCATCAAATGAAATAGGCTCATTCTCATCACATAGACTAGATGTAGTCGTAGCATAGCAATATTATGCAAAAGAGGCACTATGAGAGCCTGATCGAGTACGATATGATAGAGGTGCATCTAATTTGCTGTCATGCAAGGTCTACACCAGCTATTTTGGCATAGTTTTTGCCTCCTCAATGTCAGCTCTCTCATTAATAAGTTCATCATGTAAATCTGCATCAGAAATAGGATGATCTGCATCATCACATGGAACCTGCAAAGGCTGAGAAGTTGCCTCATTGGGACCAACACTACACTGTCCACCTGTAAAAAGAGGCAGCAAAGTATCATACATGTCTTTGGAGCTAACAGATGTCTCCTTAGTACATGAAAGCAATGACTGAATAGCATCTTCCACAAAAACAACATCACGGCTAACTAGAATGCGTTTAGTCTGTGGAACTCCCTTCAAACACCATAGAATTTATCTTGGAAAATAACTAGATCAAAAGTAAGTGGACTACCCATGAGGGTGACAAGAAGTTCATTGAATTTTTTTGTAATTCTCTCTAAAACATAGATTTCCTATCAAATTTGAATGTTCACCTATGTAGCACCTATGGGCTATCCTACTCATGTTCCGTGAGATGCTAGGGATCCCAAGGGCACTATGTCCATTCACAGTTCAATTTTTCTTTTATTAATTCAAGCAATGGACAATAGGCCTTGGTAGAACTTCCTCTTAAAAATAAAAGTTGAAGAATCATAAGGATTTGCATCTTAAAATATTTCTATCCTTGAACGCATAAAGACAAAATTCTAATGTAATTTATTTCACATTCACACCCACAATTAGTAATATTCTTATTGTGCACTTCTGAAACTTTGGATTCTTGCACTTTACGCATTTACTATAGCATTTGAGTATGGGAAGAGAAGGTATAAAACAACAGTTAAGAGCCCAAGTACTCATCGAAGCTATGCATGTGCCCAAAAATATCTTACACGTGAAAATATGAGCAAGCCCTTTTTTAATCACACACTTCAAAGTTGCAACAACATTTGTGGGACCCTCAAATCTGTGTTGAGGTTGATCTCATCATGGTGCTTTCATCAAAGATCAAAGTGGACCTTGGTGAAGGGGATGTCTGGGAACAAGCCATTAATTAAAAAAACCTACCTAACGCGTGCTTTTGTTGTGGCCAAAATGGCCATAGGATTAAAGATTGTCCACTGAGACAAAAAATCAAACAAAAACAAGAAGCATCTAGAAATGCTCAAGACAACAATGGACACTGAATCACCTGGTGAACGAAGAGGAAGTTAAAGGCCCCCATAACTCAGAAGCCAACGTAGACGGGCTCACAGAAGTCAGAAGAAGAAGGAAAAGAAGACCTAGGGCAACATCAGAGCGAAACCGTATTTCAGATACCCCCTCGAACAACTTGTATTGCAATCTGGAAAAGGAGATTAATGAGCGTGATTACCCAGGAAGGAACTAGTTTGAGCTGGGCACTAGTGACAAAGCCCTAGAGATCCCTGACAACAAAGAAACCTAATAGGAGGGTTACAACATAAGAAAAGAAGACAACTTTACCACTAGTAATGAAGATAACATGGATAGTGAAAGTTTCATCATTGGATCGACTATTCTGGAAATGGTTTCTTGTTCATTCCAATAGAAGGCCTCCCGTAAGGGAAAAAAACCTATTGAGCTACACTGTAAAAGCCCACACAAGAACAAATTGCTAAGTTGGGACCCCCTCTCAGTGAAAAAGAAAGACGAATCCAAGAAGAGAAAGGACAAGGTCCCCTCCCGCAAGAGGGTAACCTTCGACAATGATCATCATCTCGTTAAATGCTAGAGGACTAACTGACCCATCAAGAGCAACCATCATTGGTCAATGGCTTCGTGAAATTAGCATAAACCCAGAATTTATATGTATTCAAGAGACTAAAATTGATGGAGTAGAACTCCAGAAACGGTTTAGACAAGTCTCCCCGACCCATGTTTGGATATTGACGTCACACCCCTGGGGGTTCAGTGGGATGGTAATCGGTATAAATCAATTCTGGTTTGAAAAGCTTGAGAACTCCATTGAATACCAGAGCCATCGATGGATTGCCATTTCCTTTGGTGCCCCCTTTCAATTTACTTTAGTTTCTATGTACGCCCCTAATGGGGAGTTGGAGAGACTGAACACCTGGGCCTCCTTGGATTTGCTCCCCCACAATGTGCTAATTTGTGGTGACTTCAATATGGTGGAGGACCCTGCAGACAAATGGAATCGCAAGGGCCAGGTCATCGATAGTCGGGAGAAAGAAAATTGGGACAAAACCAAACTACACTTGGATTTGGTTGAACTCAAAGATTCGAATGGATTTTCGTCGTCAAATCTCTAAGTGGGCGAGGACATGATGAAAGCTAGACTGGATAGAAGCTACATTAATCAGAACATTATTCATCAGTGGGGCCACCCTTCCCTCTCACAAGACACTGACCTTGCCATCTCTAATCACTATCGGATCATTATTGCTTTCCATCCTCTCACCAAAATCAGTAAGGCTCCTTGGTTTCATGCCTGCATGACTACCTTTTCTCTCCCCTCCATCCATCAAGAAATTGCTGAAGTGTGGAAGGAGGTGTTCGCCTCCTACTCATCCCCAGCCAAGAGTTGGAGATGTGCAGTCAAAAAGTCACGACAAATCATGATAAGAACTAGGAAGATGCTCGAGACTGTTCGGGAGGCAAGTAGAGAAGCTCTATATCATAGACTCTGGAGACCTGAGGAGGAAGTGAACAAAGGAAAATCTCAATCCCAGAAAGGCCTATGAAAAATCAGAGCTATGTTGAGATACAAGGAAGAAATTCAAAGGAAAAATTTGCAAATATTCTTTAACAAGTGGTGGGCTGGCAAAGCTGACAAAGCCACCAAAGAGATGTGCCACATCCTTAAAAGGAAACAAAATAGAGAATCGATCCCCCCTATTGCTAGACTCAAATGACAATGTATGCAATATGGATGAAGAAAATTTTGGGATCATTGAAGAACACTTTTTGAGACTCTTGGGGATCTTGACCCCCCTCTCCCACCATAGAGGGGACTATAGGGCAGCCGTATCTCGGGTAGCCTCTCACATGATCCCACACAACCTTCATTCCTTTCTTGATGCCCCCATCTTGAAAGAAGAAATCATTGAAGTCATTGATGCCCTCCCTAGTGGTAAAAGCCCGGGGCCGGATGGGCTCACTAATGAGTTCTTTGAGTCCTTCAAGTTGGTGGTTGCCACCCCTCTTTGTCTAGTCTAGCAAGAGGCACTCGAGTTTGGCACACTTTCGTCTTGTCTCAACAATGGCATCATCAAGTTAATACACAAAAAGGGAAAAAGAACAGAATTGAGAACTTGCGTCCAATTACGATGCTCCAGACGGGATATAAGATCATTGCCAAAGTCATAGCCAACATGATTTCCTGCCATCTGAGACCGTGGATAAGCAAGGACCAAAAAGGCTTCATCAAAGGAAGGTCAATATTGGAAGCCATTATAGATATTTGGGAAAGTCTCAACTTTGCAAATGAGTCAAGACAAGATGTGGTTTTCCTCAAGATCGACTTTGACAAAGCTTACGACAGGCTAGAATGGGACTATATTCTGCAATCTCTTAAAGGTCTCGGATGTAGTCAGAAATTAACCAAGATGATCGCGACCCTTTTGGGAAACATGTCAACTCAAATTAATGTTAATGGTCAACTTTTGAAGGTGATTAAACTAAGAAGAGCAATTAGACAAGGGTGCCCATTGGCTCCCCTTCTCTATGCCATTGCCACAAAAGGGCTTAGCTGACTGGTGGAACAATAGGTGGAAGTAGGTAATATCAAAGGCCTCTAATTGCCCCGTGACCATGACCAGATCACCATGAGACTTTTTGCCAATGATATGAATGCATTTTTCCACAAGGACACTACCAGCCTGGCCACATTTTGGGGATGGATGGATACTTTCTACGAAGCCTCTGGATCCAAAATCAACCACTCTAAGACCATTTTTGAGCTATTGTCGGGATCCATCCCAACCTTCTCTTTGATCATGGCTGTCATAACATTCCTCAGGGTCATATTTTTTGGCTTCTTGGGATTCCCTTGGGATTTGGTATCTCGATGAAGCATCGGTGGAACTTGGTCCTGGCCAGACTCGAAAGCAATTTAAACTATTGGAGAGGTATGCAAATCAATCTCGCTGGTCGTGCAATGGTTATCAACACGTTCCTCATCTCATTGACCATTTACTTCCTCTCTTGTTGGAGACAGAAAGAGCAAGATCTGTCCAAACTAGAAAGTATTTGCAAAAACTTCCTCTGGACGAGCGACCACAACAAGAGGGGGTGCCTAAAATCAAGTGGTCCATATGCCCCAACCCAAGAGATAGTGGGGGCCTTGGCATTCTAGACATTGGGTGCATGGCTAACAAACTTGCAGCAAAATGGATGATTAAGGCGTGGTGTAATGGGAAGTCCTTGTTGTGAAGAGAGATGGTGGATGCAATCCAAAGATGAGTAGGTGCTGCTACAACCAGCTTCACACCAGCCAACTGAGACTTCAGAGTTGATTAGTAGAACCTTTAAGCTTCCTAAATCCACCAAAATATCAGCAAAGTACTTTGGAACATGTATCCCAAAAGTTTAAGTCAAGACAGACTAGTTGCGAAATGACTAGCTCCCAAAACTTGCTATTTTTGGACATACACCTGCTGGAAAAAATGAACAGTGCTCTCAACCTGGTAGGAATTAGAAAACTTCCTTTTGGGCATAGCAAATAGACTTAGCAAGCTTTCCAATCCAAGTTAAAACACTTCAAATGATGGACTGAGCACTGAGAAAAAGATTTATCAATTTTTGGAACATGCCCACCATTCTCGGGGCTCTGCAAAGATAGACCAGTGAGTAGTAAAATACAGATATCTCCAAAACTATAAACTTAATAACCTTGAAATTTGATATGCAAAAACTAGACAGTAAGAGCTATTTAATGCACATTAAATCACTGAAAAAGGATCCGTAGAACTCGAGATATGACCTTCTGAAGGTACTGCTCTGAGTGAGTATAGCAGAGAACAAAACAGAGAAGTAGATGATGATAAATGCATAGATTCACATACGATTACAACCACATTGGCAATGAATCTTGCACAATGGGAGTAGAATGATAGAGCTATGGAGTAAGCTCTTCAATCTCTACAAAATGACATGAAGTGGTCACGTACAAGGCTTGCTAATCGCCTCTTCCTTCTTGCTCCTTTTATAGCTATTCTTGGAGGGAGTTTTGAATTCGAATTCGAATGACTCCACCTAAAAGTGATCCCCAAAGTTAGGAGATATTCCCTCAGCTCAAAAAGTCATGGTTTTTGGTAGTTAGAGCCACGAAATTGCTTTTATATCATGGATGAGGTAAGCCATCCTTTTCCTTTTTCTTTTTTCAATTACAAGAGATAAAAATGAACTCTTTTACAAGAGGTGTTCACATGACTACTCATGTGACTTACAAATGAGGATGATATCAAATATATCAAGCATGTAGGCTTGGGTAAAATGCACCAACAACTCCCCCTCAAGCCTAACATGCTTGGCCTTCAAATAAGTCTTCAATTGTCCTTGATTTCCTGCAAGCCAATCATCAACATACACACATAAATAGATCACTTCAGATCCATTCCTCTTTATGAACAAAGAGGTATCCGCCTTGCTAGCTTTGAATCCTTGGTCCTGCAAATAAGTCACCAATCTGAAATTCCAAGCTCTTGGAGCTTGCTTTAATCCATACAAGGCTTTCTTTAGTTTGCATACATAGTTAGGATGATGTGCATCCTCATATCCAGGAGGTTGTGCCATATACACTTCCTCAGAAATCCATCCATTCAAGAAAGCATTCTTTACATCAAGTTGATAAAGATTCCAATTTCTAGATGCAGCAAGACTAATGAGAACCCTAATTGTAGGCATTTTTGCAATAGGAGAGAAAGTCTCCTCATAATCAATACCATGGGTTTGAGCAAACCCTTTAGCAACTAACCTTGCTTTGTGTCTATTTATACTTCCATCTGGATTCCTCTTGATTTTGTATATCCATCGAGATCCGATTATCTTCATAGATGGCTTGTTAGGTACAAGCTCCCAAGTGTCATTCTCCTTCAAGGCTTCCATTTCTTCATCCATTGCATCTCTCCAAGCTTTCTTGCTTTGTGCTTCTTCAAATGTGGTAGGTTCTTCATTGGTTGAATCCTTTGCAATGTAGATTGAGTGCTTGGTGACCAAAGAAGTATCATAACCAAACCTCTCTGGTTTCGTCTTCTCCCTCGAAGACCTTCTAAGTGGTTGATGTGAGCTCTCGGGTCCATATGTAGCATCCTGCATCTTTTCTTTACCTTTGTTCTTCCATAGCTTTAGTCTTTCCAAGTCTTCTAGGTCAATCTCCGAATCACTTTCTTCAATCTGCTTCGGCTCCTTGGGTTGAAGTGATGGAAAATCTTCATCCAAGTCATATGGCAGCTTCACTTTCCTGTCATCATCAAATCATGATTTGTTTTCATAAAAAATTACATCTCTACTCACAAAAAATCCTTTATTGGTTGGATTGTACAATCTATATCCTTTTTGGTTTTGGTCATAACCAATAAATATGCACTTCTCTGCCTTGGGATCCAATTTCCCTCTTACTTGAGAAGGAATGTGAGCATAGGCTAAGCATCCAAAGATTTTGCAATGCTCTAGACTAGGTCTTCTTCCATTCCACACTTCATATGGAGTGGTTCCATCTAGTGACTTAGATGGAAGTCTATTTATGAGATATGGTAGTTTGGCAATCCCTTTTCATTGAGCATGGACCTTGCTGCTTCGACAATAGCTCTGTTCCTCCTCTCTGCTACACCATTGAGTTCGGGTGTATACCTTGTAGTGACTTCCCTTTTAATGCCTCTTTCATGCAAGAAGGCATCAAATTCAGAAGAGACGTATTCTCCTCCACCATCTGATCTGAGTCGTTTCAAAGTCCTACCTGTTTGGTTTTCAACAAAAGCAATATACTTCTTAAAGCAATTAAACACTTCATCCTTGTGCTTCATGAAAAACAGAATGGTCCACCTGCTACAATCATCTATGAAAGACACATAATATCTTGAGCCTGATATAGATGGCTCCTTACTTGGACCCCACACATCCGTGTGCACTAGATCCAAAGGATTTTGATACATATATCCTTTCTTATTGAAAGGTTGTCTATGAGCCTTGCCGAGTTGACAAGCTTCACACTTATAAATCATGTGTTGCCTTGTGATATTAGGCAAACCAAGTACACTTTGGTCCCTGCAAATCTGTTTGAGTGTCCTCTCACCAATGTGAGCAAGCCTTTTGTGCCATATCTCCAACTCTGTTAGAGTTTGAGATCCATAGCTAAACAAAGCTATGTTCTTTGTATCTTCCACTTCAAAAGTGAAAAGCCTTCCTGTCTTTTCTCCTTTGGCAATCCTTCGAAAGCCTTGCCTTGGGTCTTCAACAAATGCTCCAAATCGATTGAATCTAACCTGCAATCCTTTTTCAAAAATCTGTCCAACACTTATTAAATTTTTTGGTAATTGTAGGGACATACAAGACTTTGCTTAAGAGGTTCATATTCCCATCTGATCTCTTCACATTACCTATCTTCTCCACTGAGTGCTTTGTATCATCTCCTGTCTTCACTTCATGCTTGTTATGAGGATCTTCCAAATCAGAAAGTAAAGCCACATTTCCTGCTACATGGTTCGAGCATCCCGAATCAATGTAAAATATGTGATCATCATCCTTACCCTTCTTCGCTGATAGATTCATAATCAATAATGAATCTTCTTGACTTTGGTCCTCTGCATAGTTATTGTAATCTCTTCTTCCTCTATGGCCACTTTGATAGTTGTTGTTGTTGTTGTAATTGTTGTTGTAGTAGTTGTTGTTGTTGTAGCCTCCATTGTATCTACCTCTATTTGATCCATAGCCACCTCTATTGAATCCTCTTCCTCTTGAGTTCCTCGGGTTCCTGAAACATTCTTCAGTAGTATGGTTAGATAAGCCACATATGTTGCAAGGTTGAGATGATTGGAATCTCCCCCTGCCTTGCTTTCCACCTCTACCTCTTCCTCTAGCTCTTCCTCTACCTGCAAAGTTTGCTTGGAAAGAGCTTCCTTCATCTTCATTCTTCCTATTCTTTGACTTGTCCTTGACCTTAGCTTTATCAGAATATAAGGCAGAAGTTTGATTACCTCTTGAGGACTCACCACCTTTGCTAATCTTTGCTTCATGAGTGAAGAGTTGGCCCATGAGTGTGTTGAGGTTGGGTACATGCATATCCATGTATAAATCCATGGCTGTTGTGAATGACTCCCACTTGTCGTCTGCTTTGATTCCATTCATGATTTGTCTTATGATTTGTCTTATGATTTGCTCCTCTTCAATTACCTCTCCAATGCTTCCAAGTTGGTCGGAAATCTCCTTCATCTTTGTGACATAATCAGTCACATTTTGCTTCGGGCTTTTCTTCATTGTTGTGAACTCCATCCACAATTGGTTCTTCCTTGCTCGAGTGTTGGAAGAGAAGAAAGAAGCAAGTGCATTCTAGGTCTCTATTGATGTCTTGCATCCCTTGACATGAGGTAAAAGAAAATCAGAGATTGAGTTTAGAATATAGGACCTTGCAAGTGCATCCTTCGAACACCAATTCGAAAGTCCTTCCACTTCTTCATGTGATGGTTGCCCTTTGTTCCTCATGGTTGGCATTGCTTCATCTCCGGATATGAATCCATATAGATTCCTCCCTTGAAGGTAAGCCTCCATCCTTAGAGACCATGCCGGGTAGTTGTTTCGATCCTATTTGTCAATTGTTGATGGAAATCCATCTCCCATGTTGCTTGACTATGCTCTGATACCACTGTGAAGAGAGATGGTGGATGCAATCCAAAGATGAGTAGGTGCTGCTACAACCAGCTTCACACCAGCCAACTGAGACTTCAGAGTTGATTAGTAGACCCTTTAAGCTTCCTAAATCCACCAAAATATCAGCCAAGTACTTTGGAACATGTATCCCAAAAGTTTAAGTCAAGACAGACTAGTTGCGAAATGACTAGCTCCCAAAACTTGCTATTTTTGGACATACACCTGCTGGTAAAAATGAACAGTGCTCTCAACCTGGTAGGAATTAGAAAAATTCCTTTTGGGCATAGCAAATAGACTTAGCAAGCTTCCCAATCCAAGTTAAAACACTTCAAATGATCGACTGAGCACTGAGAACAAGATTTATCAATTTTTGAAACATGCCCACCATTCTCGGGGCTCTACAGAGATAGACCAGTGAGAAGTAAAATGCAGATATCTCCAAAACTATAAATCCAATGACCTTTAAAATTGATATGCAACAACTAGACAGTAAGCGCTATCCAACGCATGTTAAATCACTGAAAAAGGATCCATAGAACTCGAGATATGACCTTCTAAAGGTACTGCTCTGAGTGAGTATAGCAGAGAACAAAACAGAGAAGTAGATGATGATAAATGTATAGATTCACATATGATTACAACCACATTGGCAATGAATCTTGCACAATGGGAGTAGAATGATAGAGCTATGGAGTAAGCTCTTAAATCTCTACAAAATGACATGAAGTGGTCACGTACAAGGCTTGCTAATCGCCTCTTCCTTCTTGCTCCTTTTATAGCTATTCTTGGAGGGAGTTTTGAATTCGAATTCGAATGACTCCACCTAAAAGTGATCCCCAAAGTTAGGAGATATTCCCTCAGCTCAAAAAGTCATGGTTTTTGGTAGTTAGAGCCACGAAATTGCTTTTATATCATGGATGAGGTAAGCCATCCTTTTCCTTTTTCTTTTTTCAATTACAAGAGATAAAAATGAACTCTTTTACAAGAGGTGTTCACATGACTACTCATGTGACTTACAAATGAGGATGATATCAAATATATCAAGCATGTAGGCTTGGGTAAAATGCACCAACACTTGTGGGCCAAGTTGATCTTCAGAAACAAGAACACATTGACTTTCGTGGGATTCCCAAATTGGAAGAATCTTGACATTCTGACCCTTTTGTTTTCCTCAATCCTGGTCTTCCCAAAAGGCTCGAATCTTGTGTGCTCCCTATGGCAGAGTTGGAATAAAGTCAAAAGCTTCACAAGAATAACTAAAGATTGGAAGTGGGCAGCCAATATCAAACAAAATGACTCTATCTGGTTTTCGATCCATGGCATTCGGATCGTGGAATCTTGGAACATTCGAAACGCCAAGAGGCTATGGAACAAAGGCTTCAAAAAATGGAAACATCTATGGAAACAAGACACCAACCAATGGATCAACTTTGAGGATATTGACCCTAGCATCAACATTACCTATGAAGATGGAATACTTTGCAAAGTAGATGTCTTGCTTGGGACCGTTCTAAAGTTCGCTTTCTCATGGGGCATGACATGCCGAGCCCGCTTGGTCTCAGATGGCATAATGGCAATTGTCTAACAAAAATCCCAAACAAAAATCCCCCCCCCCCCTTCAGGCATCATCAAGTGCTCCTTTTGATCAACAACAAGCTTAAACCCAAATGGGCCCCGCATGAGGGTGATGAGAGGGTGATTAGCCTTCTCTGTAATGCCATCTAAACTCTGTAAAAGCTACCCCTGCTCTGTGGGATTCAGGGGATCTCGTGGGCACTAGTGGCCTTCACTTGTACTTTTCTTTTAATTAATATAAGTCCAAGAGAAAAGGCTAAGGCAGAAATTCCTTTATTAAAAAAAAAAACATCGATTTGGTCATTTAAACTTTGAAAGAATTTGTGAAGCATGCCCATTTGGAAAACATCAACATATGAAGTTTCCAAGAAGAGAAATGCATAGAAGGAGACCTCTAGAGCTAATCCATAGTGATGTGGTTGGACCTGCTAGAACAAAATCAGTTATGGGATTCGGGGATCTTGTGGGCACTAGTGCTTTTCACTTGTACTTTTCTTTTCTTTCAATTAATACAAGTCCAGGAGAGTAAGCCAAGGCCAAACTTCCTTTATTAAAAAAAAAAATTTGTCACAAAATAAACAGAATACAGAATTTGTCAAGGCCAAACTTCCTTTATTAAATTAAAAAATTTGTCACAAAATAAGCAGAATACAGAACTTAGTGTAAGACACTCCAATGGCGACAAGATAGGACATTATTTTTATCTTCTATATTGATAATATCATTGGGAATTTCTATAACGGATGTCATTCTCGCAAGGTACAAGAAATGCAATTAAACAAGCAATGGTAAAAGAAGAAATAAATAAAGAGAAATGAAGACGCGAAAGGAGAGCGCATAAAGACACCTTTATCCTTCAAACTCGTTATTATGCATATTCACTTGTACAGTTGTACTTTCAAAGTTAAAATCGGGGGAGTAGCACCTATCTAACCTTTTAGAAAATAATACACACACTCAACTGAGGATTGATGATGCTTTTATTATCATTTGCAAGATATATGGCTACTGCAAAAGAGGTAACTTGTAAATGCAGAGGAGATAGTGCACATGTTTCTCGAACTCTGAGATGATATCCGACTATTATTTTTTGGGGGGATATAATTTACTTTCAAATATGGGGGTCGTTGAGATTGTCGACATGGCTAGAAGAAGCTTTTTGAGGCTTAACAGAGTAAAGGAAATCAGGTGTTAATCAAAGGAAAGGACAAATGGATCTGATGAACGAAAGCTTCTTGGATTTCACAGTCCCACTTTTGAAATCCTTTTTTTTTTTTCAAATAAAGGGAGTTCGGCCTTAGCTTACTCTCCTAGACTTGTACTAATTAAAAGAAACGTAGAAGAACAAATGAAGGGGACTAGTGCCCACAAGACCCCCCAAATCCCACAAAATAGGGGTAGATTTTACATAGTTTAGATGACATTACAAAGAAGTTTAATCACCCACTCATCACCTTCATGCGTGGCCCACTTGGGTTTAAGCTTGTTCTTGATCAGAAGAAGCACTTGATGATGCCTGAAGAGAGGGGATTTCTTACAGTTAGCAATTCTTTTACCAAGGAGAAACAACAATTTCTTAATCGACCACTCTTTGGGAGAGTTGCCTTATTTATTTCAACAAAATTATAGGAAAATAGAAAATACAAGCGATTGGTGAGAGATACAAAGGTGACTGAATTATCTATCTTTCTTCATCTTCATGCAGGAGGATCCATCTGAGCTTGTTGTCTAAAGAAATAAATATTTTCCTCTTTGTTTATTTAAAGGGTTTACTCTTACGGTTGTTGATTCTTCTACCTACCTAATCACCAAATTTCTTCATAGAACATCCTTTGAGTGTCCCCTTTACTCACATTTCACGAAGTAACCCAACATCCAATAGTCTCGTCAATAAGAGCTTGCTTGAGAAGTTTCTCAACATGATGCTATTTGGCCAAGAAAAGAAAAGATGGCGAATGTCTTCACGAGCCTTGAGACATCACTTACACCATGGGGGATCATTGCACATTTTGCTAGCTTTGACATTGCTCCATATCCCTTATGGAGGATCTACCATGGGAGGCCACCTTTCTCCTCTCCATGAGAGGGATCCAAAGTCTTTGGAGCTTGAATTTCCGCCTAATCCATGCCACAAACATACCACTTTTGATTCAACTTGAGGTGGAAAGGAACAATGCTTTCTAATCTCTTTAGTTATGATTATGTTGCACCATCTAAGCCCCGTTCGATGAGGAGCACAAGAGGAATAAAGTTGACACACATCCTCACCTCCCCATACCTTTATCCTACCATGAAGAACACACCAATCATTATATTCCAATCTTATGTTAATATTCTAATGAAGTTTTTCTGATGTCATGCCAAATACGTTTCTAATGGTAAGATCCATTCTCCCATAGTCTCTTAGTTATTGGACATCTATATGATCAATTGGGTTAATGCATGAAATGGGAACTATTTGGATTCAAGTTGCCTAGCCCTAGAAGACCACTTTGAATCATGGTTGAGGATAAAATGAGTCTCCATTCTCTTCCAAGCTTTTTAGAGTGAACCCATGACTCTTGCTGAGCATCTTGATTTGCTTAAAAACGAAAATTTATGAGATCTTGGTTTCTTCATCTTGTTTTTTTTTTTAAAAGGAAGTTCGGCCTTGGCCTATTCTCTCGGACTTTAATTAAAATAAAGGGGAAAAGTTACACGTAAATGGGACTAGTGCCCATGGGACCCCCCCCAATCCCACAATGCAGGGTACAAGTTCGGTAAACTAGAGGGCATTACAAATGAGATAGACAAATCGATCATCTCCCTCATGTGGGACCCATTTGGGTTTCAACTTGTTATTTTCGAGGAGATAAGTAGAGTGATGTCTAAACAGTGGAGATCTCTTATCACGGGAGATTCTTTTACCTAAAAGAAACAAGGATTTGTCAATCGACCATTCCTTTGGAGTTTGGCCAAATGACCGCACATCGCTCCCTCCAAATCTTCCAAAGAGTGTCGCCCTTGATGGCATTCCATAGCCTTGATGAGCAGCCAACCGCCTCACCCAACACCACCTGATGCCAATTGATCTGGTTCATGATTCTCAATACCCACGTCACATGATGCTAGATAACACGGGACTTGCGGCAATTGAAGAAAAGGTGAACAAAATCTTCGATGCATCGATGGCACGCTTGCACCGTGGTGGCACATCAGAAATTTTGTTGGCCCTCGCATTGGACCAGATACCCTTATGCAAGATCTGCCACATGAGAACTGACTTTTTGATCTCAATTAGGGGGTGCCAAATAGACATGAACTTTAGTTCCCATCGAAGTTTGGTCCAAGAAAGGCACCACCTCTTGTTAAGGGTGTGATGAACATCTAAGTTCTCTTTGAAGATGGGGATTCTGGATAGCTTCTTACCGTTGCTCCATTTGAGGCCCTCCAGGCAAGGCAAATCCTGTCTGCGGAGAAGGTGAGAAGTTGAGCGATCCCCTGATCTAACAAGAGTTGGGGTGGAGGTCCACGGATTGCTCTAAAAGCAGTTTTAGCATGGTTGATTTTTGAACCTGACACCACACAAAAGGTGTCGAGGCAACTCCATAACACCTCAATGCTGTTCATATCATTATGTACAAAGGTATTCATGTCATCGGCAAAGAGCCTCACAATCAATTGGCCGTGATCTAGAGGTAGGGACAGACCCTTGAGATTGCCAACGTCCATGTGATGCTTTAATAGGCGACTGAGGCCATCCGAGGAGATAGCGAAGAGTAATGGAGCCAGTGGGTAGCCTTGCCTGATAGATCTTTTTAAACATATGGGCTCACGGAGCTTACCGTTGATATTTATTCTCGTTGAAGCGTTTTCGAGTAGAGTGCAAACCATTTTCGTGAACTTTTGGCTGCAACCAAGGTCTTTCAGTGATTGGAGAATAAAGTCCCATTCCAATCTATCATGCGCTTTGTCGAAGTCGATCTTAATGAATACAAGATCTTGTTTTGTTGAGGATCCACTCCCACAATTGGTTTAATAGACTTCTAAGCCCATGCGGATACCCAACAATAATGAGACTTGAAATGCCACTATCTATATGCATCCTTGGCTTTTTATGAATTAGCGAGGCAAATGGGCAAGGGTCTTGAAAGCACTTTTGTTGTGGTTGATCTTGGATCCAAATGCTACACTAAAATTTTCCAAGCATTCATAGATATGGGTGAGACCCCCAAATAAGTTACACAAGGAGACATTAATGTCATCTCCAAAGAGTCTAAGCACAAATTTCTCGATCCCACTCGCAAGAAAAATATGCTTGATGAGGCGCTGCTGGATGAGGCCAACCATCAAGTAGATAAGCCCATCAATAGTGATGCCAAATAATAAAGGGACCAATGAACAAATTTGGAAGAGAGTTATCTATTTATGTTAATGTCGAGTGAGGTGTTTTCGAGTTGATACCATCATGATGAATTCTCTACCAAAATTTAAGTTTGGAAGAGATTGGAGGATGAAGTCCCACTCTAGATAGTCATAAGCTCGATCAAAGTGAGTTTTGGAGAATACGGTTTGTTGATAGGACTCTTTGGCATGCTCCAAACCAACGAAGCTGGTTCTATACTGTGTTTGTGAGGGCATGAATAAAATTTCGTACCTTATTTGGAGCATTAAGTTTCTTACAAGGATAAGCATATAAACCTCTAACATTCTCACCTTTCAAAGTAAATAATAGGTCAACTATATACAAACGTTTGGTGATCGAATTCACTATTTGATTGTAGTTTAATATAAAAAATAAATTGGGTGGCCCCCCTCATATCTTCAAATGCTTCTTTGTCCCCGATGTTTGCTTGTGCTTATTCTTTTTCTGCAACATGACGGTCCCACTTGCATATTTCATCCTTCCGAGACACTTCTTTGGTGCAAGTATGGTTGAGGGTGCTGGTATTCTTGTCTATGCAGATGATGCCACATGCATTTGCCAACAAATAGAACAAGGAGCCTTTGAATAGATAATTTGCTCACATGTAGATAGATCTAGCATATTCTAGGGATGTGAAATGAATATTTACAGGTGCGAATAGTATCCCTCTTAGATGTTCACTTGTACATAATGGGTAAGTATCATACTCATGTATGCCACTTCTATAGTCTTTTTCGATCAAGAGTGGTTCTCAAATTATAAACCACATCATGTTTGTCAAATTCAAGCTTGGGCACTTTTTAACACTATTTTCACATGCCACATCAATGACATTATGTAATCCCTCTTTCCAGAAATAGAAGCATGCTTCAAAACTGAGTGCTCTACTCTTGATCCTACAATAAACCATCTCATACACCTCTTGTCACACTCTACCTCAATAGAAAAGGCTTTCAAGGATAAACAATGTGAATGAGGGAAATAACAAAGATTATAGAGGATATGCAGTGGTGCACGTTGCCAGGTATCCATTCATGGTTTCATTGAAGGAGGTTTCTTTGCCATTTTAGTTGAAATATGGTGGTCTTTGGTAGATCTTCCTCCAAAAATTAGGTGCACAACCCGTGATGTCATTTATTTTTCTTTGCATAATCTTGCTAAAGCATAAAGAAGGGCTTCTATTGGATCTCTTGTACCTGAATCATAGAAGAGTTGTCTATATCTTGGAAGCATTTTGAATGTAGGATCCACTCTTCAATATTTTTTTTTGAAATTTATTTAGATATTCTACCCATCGAAATGTGTCCTACCCCAAGGCTCCTTTTCCACTAGCCATTGTGGGCCATGGGGCTTCTTCTATATCTCTTTCCTCTTCTGTTAGTGACACGCCCTCCTATCGGTTGTTCTTCGAAATCATTCTCCTTTGAGATCGATAATGAAAGGGACAATTGGTAATTCCTCTTGAGGAGGGAGTGATTGCTGGGAGGGACGTTGGTCACGTGTTAGTGGCATAGTTGTTTCATATGCTCTCACATGTGCTTGTAAAGTTTCAATTTGATGCTTGAGTGACTTTGCGGTTGTGATCTTAAAGAGTGTGTCAATACCACTATGTGGTGGCAAGGTTGTGGGTGGGAAAAAGGGAAGGGTGGTGACAACTAGTGCTTCAAAAGGGTTGGTGCATCACGTACCTTCAACAATCTCATCAACATTTAGGAATGAACTAGATGCTTGAGGTGCATCAAAAGATAAGAGGTTTCAACGGGTCAAGGGCCCAAGAAATTGGCCTTAAGTCAAGTAGAGAAGAGGGTATATTGGGTCGAATATCCCATCTTGTCATTCAAGTGGGGAGTGGCAGCGGGTTGGGTTTCCTTGTTTGTTGGAGGTTTCAAGTGGCTTGTATACCATATATGACATCACATAAAACTTCCAACAACTCCAAATGCGTTGTATCTAACCGAGGGTGCCTTCTAACTTCTTGCACTTCTATACGCACTCTTTCCACAAGAAAATCTAGTGTTTGGGCCACTCTAATATGATTAGGTGTGTATGTAGGGTGCTCTTTCTCTTCATTGTGGTGTTCTTCAAACCATAGCTCTTCAAATTGGCCACTCGTGGAAAAGCCAAAGGGTTTGAATGTGGGCCCCGTGCTTTGTTGGGTCGACATGTCACCTCGAGGCCCAAATGCTCACCCCGATTAAAGCCTGGCATTATGTTTTGCATCCTCTTCCCCTGCTGCTCTGCTTGAGCTCTTTCATTTCTTAAGGCCCATACCTCATCAATCCGAGGAGATCACTCAGAAATCATGTTAAGGTGTGGATTATTTTATAACATCTTTCTCTTTGCCCCATGTCACGGTGTGGATTATTTTATAACATCTCAAGAAATCGGATTTGAGATGGGGGCTTTGAGATAGCCGTTCAGCCTTGCTTTCTATGAGAGGGACTATAAATGCACAGACTTTTGAACTCCTGCAAAATCTCAAGTCATGAACTAGAATCTTCCCCAACATCGATCATATTTGGTGAGTTCTTCTCATATAAAAGCAACTTGTCCCAAGTGGCCAACCAAGTTTTCGAACTTGTGGAAATCAACGAGTACTCTCTTGGCGAGGCCTCTACGGGGATCCTTGATGGATATCTCTCTAGGATTGGGTTTTGACTTTGCACGAGGATCAATTGGTTGCTCCTCTATAGGTAGATCCCTGTAATCCCATGGCATTTAGCTACTTTAGCTCCTTGAATGATGGTGAGTGATCAATGTCTAGCCCTATATCTTTTAAGAAAAAAAGGGTTACAACATTAGTAAGGAACAAGGCATTGGTCAAAAGCATCATTCTTGTGTCTAAGACTTTGTTGTGGTGTTGCTTACGCAGGCTCTTTCAAGTTACATTAATCTTCGGAGATTATGATGTGAAGACAAGTGAGTTAGAAAACATTGAAGAGATCACTGATATATGGAAAGTATGGAAAGAGTAAGATGGAGGATGGCTAAGGGACTTCCTATTTTGCTAGGTGCTCAGATTGGATGAGAGGTAAGCCTTGGGGACCTAGATGCATCTAGCTTCATCGGAAGGAGTGTGGACACAAGAATCTTTATGTCATGGATGTTTGCCTATTTTCTATGAGATTTTAATTTAACTTTTATCATTAAATAACCCATTTCTTGTAATTTATCCATTGTTGTAAAGGCCACGGATTCCTTGAGCCTCTAGGGTGATATTTCATCCTTTGAGATTTTTAAAGGGTTTTGGGAGCTTGAATCGGCTACGCAATGAGCTCTAAGGACTACTTTCTGAGTTTTAATACAATTTTGAGCACGTACATATTTTCAGTATATAAGATAAAAAACCCTATGTTTTACTCACTTTTGCAAGTATTTGAATGGAATTTCATGCTCTTTCTTATACACTTTTCTCTCATCTTTTTCTTCATTTGGAGCTTTCATGGTGTTCTTGAGGTGTCCTCTGGTCATATCCACTAAGTGGGAGCTTGTTTGGATGTTGTATGTGAGCTTTGCTATTCATTTTGGTGTGTATATGGATTTTTTTTTATTCCTTTTAATCTTCTCTTAGCTTCATACATTTGTAATGACATGTTATCATACACTCAATTGGATCATGGATTGGCAATTGAACTTGATCATCATCATTTGAAGCTAGTAACCTTTGTGTTTGGGTGTGTAAAACAATTTTTTGGTTCCACTGTTGGGGATCATGCTACAAATCAAGGTCCTCTACATATATTTCAAGCTCTATTACGAGGTATTGCTTGATTTTTTGGTCCATTTCTGATGTTTTCATTGTCATATTCACCTCTATTTATCATCATCTTCACAATGCAATAGGTGGAACAATCAAGGTAGGAATTGTTGATATATTTAGGTAGTGATATGTATGAACACTCTAGGACCGTCGGGGCACTTTTTTCCCTCTTTAGGAGGTTTTTTCCCCCGGCTTGTATATATGCCTATTGCCCTAATGGGCTACTTATCTTTGTACATTCTCTAGTAATACATTCAGTATTGTGTTTGAGCTCCAAGCTTCTTCTTCTTCCTTGTGCTGTTCGCGTGCTTCCGCAGATGTCTAACTCCAACAATTGGTATCAGAGCAGGTCGTCGGTTCATCTAGGGTGCCGTCGACACTCCTCCGTTTGCAATCTCAGAATCGTACGAATTTTGGTGAGCTTACTCAAGGTGTTTCGGAGATCAAAACAGCTTTGCTGTGTCGTGCCAAAATCGCGATCTGAGCTCGTTTTGGCCTCCGAACGCACTATCACAGTGCTTGTGCAGGCTATTTCATCTTTTTGTGCCAAAGGTATATACTTGTTTCTATTCACTAGTATAAGCATCTCGAAGTTTGCTACAGGTTTAGCAGAACTCGTCTGGGCAGTTCCGTTCAACTTTTTGAGATACAGTCAATTTTCTACATCAAGGTATTTTAGTCACCGGCCATGGCTGAAAGCAGTGATGTATTCCCTATGTTGGCTGTTGAGGATAACTACCCATTATGGGCTTATATGATGCGACATGTATTGGTTGCAAAAGGATTGTGGAACATTATGCAGGGTGTTGAAAGACGTCCTGTTACACCTGTAACAATAGGTACTGCGAATACAGGTGCTGGAGCTGATGAAGATGGTGTCGAAGATGATATTGTGCAGATTCCTATTCGTGCCACTGTTTCTGTTGCACCTACTGTAGAGCAGATTCGTTGGGATGGCAGAGATGCCCAGGCACATGCATTGATAGCTTTGTCTATCAAACATGCCATTATTCCTCATATTCGCTCTTGCAGAACAGCTAGGGATGCTTGGGATACACTTACCACATTGTACCAAGCTAGGAATGAGGCTCGTGTTGCTTACCTCCGAAAACAGTTGGAGAGTGAGCACATGAATGAAGGTGATTCTATGGACAGTTTCCTAACGAAGATCAAAGATTTGAAGGAACAATTGATTTTTGCTGATGAGGTTATACCAGATAGCTCACTTGTGCAGACCGTTTTGAATGGTCTTCCTGATTCATATCAGAGTTTTGCTTCTACTCTTCGGTTGATGATGAAAGGCAATCCGAATGCCTTATCATTTGAGGAGTTAGTCTCTGTTCTGTTGCAGGAATATCAGTCCAGGCAGAACAGGTCCATTATGCGTGTTGTAGATCAAGCTTTCTTGGCTAGTCAAAAGGGCAAAGGAAAATGGAGCTCTTCTACTAGTAAGCAGAAATCTGCAAATGCTGCACATTCGAAGAACTAGGATAAAGATGAGAAGAAATAAAAAGAGCAGAAATTGTTTTGCAAGTACTGTAAAGGGAATGATCATATCATAAAGAACTGTCCAAAACTGGCTGCAAAAGAGGCAAAGGAAAAGGAGGCTGGAATGGTTGTTGCAGAAGCCTCTACACCAAAAACAGAGTCTGCTAATCTTGTGCAGGAAGAAGAATGGGCGTTTACTACTGTTTGCAATTTTGACCCATCTTCTCATGAGCAGTGCATGTCTGTAGTGGAATCAGATGTTTGGTACTTTGACAATGGGGCGACCAAACATATTACCTCGCAGCACAGTTTCTTCTCTTCACTCGAGCTTGCCCCTACAGGGAATACTGTCACATGTGCCAACAACTCCTCTTATCCTGTTATGGGAGTTGGTAAGATCATTCTGACTATTGCTGATGGTAGTTCTTTTACCTTGTCAGATGCTTTATTTGTGCCAGGGATCAAGAAGAATCTGTTATCAGTTTCTGTATTAGCCAAGATTGGCTTGGTTGTGAAATTTGTTGATGACAGATGTACAGTTCATGATCTGTCAAATGGCGATGTTATTATTGCTTCTGGCATTTTATGTCGTGGGCTATATAAGCTCATAGACAATGAAAGATCTGTGAATGATTCGGCATGTGCAGTTCATGATTCTCAGGCTATGTCACATGCAAAGCTTTGGCATGCACGCTTTGGTCATCTGAATTTTGCGAGTTTGCTACGCCTGCAGAAATCTGATATGGTGTCTTCTTTGCCCAAGCTTGAGGCACCTGGAAAACATGTTTGTGAAGGCTGTATTTTGGGCAAAATGCAACGTTCCTCCTTTCCAAAAGATGGTTCAGTTTGGGCTACACAGAAATTGTAGCTTGTACATAGTGATGTCTGTGGTCCTATGCAGACACCCTCTTTTGGAAATTACCTTTACTTCGTGACTTTCATTGATGATTTTTCCAGGCATGCATGGGTATATCCACTCAAAGCAAAGTCCGAAGTGTTCATGTGCTTTAAAAATTTTTTGGTTTTGGCTGAAAATCTGTTAGCATGTAAAATGGGCACCCTCCGTTCTGATCGAGGGGGGGAGTATATGTCTTCTGATTTTAATGCATTTCTGGCTAAACGTGGGATAAAACACCAGTGTACAGTGCCGTATACACCTCAACAGAATGGAGTTGCTGAACAAAAGAATAGGTCACTCATGGAGATGGCGAGGTGCATGGTCAAGAGTCAGGCTTTACCACATAGTTTCTGGCTTGAGGCTGTCATGTGTGCAACATATGTACTGAACAGGTGTCCCACTAAAGTGCTGCAGTCTATCACTCCATATGAGGTTTGGCATGACCGCAAGCCATCTGTTGCTCATCTGCGTGTTTTTGGTTGTTTGGCATATGCATTAGTGCCTGAACAACATCGCAGAAAATTGGATGATAAGGCAGTAAAATGTATTTTTGTTGGGTACAGTTCTAAAAGTAAAGGCTATCGTCTGTATCATCCACAGACTAAACGCATTCTGGTTAGCCGTGATGTTGTTTTTGTGGAAGATGCTATTCAGCCATTGCTTTCATGTACCAAGGAGACATCTGTTAGCTCTGAAGACATGTATGATACTTTGATGCCTCTTTTTATAGGTGGACAGTCTAGTGCTGGTCTTAATGAGGCAACTTCTCAGCCTTTGCAGGTTTCATGTGATGATGCAGATAATTCTATTTCTAATGTAGATGTACATGATGCACTTATTGATGAGAGAGCTGATATTGAGCAGGCAAGAACTATGCCAAAATGGTTGGTGCAGACTTTGCATGACAACAAATTGGATGCACCTCTGTCATATCGTACTTGTTCAGGCTCTCATAGTGCCTCTTTTGCATCAGATTGCTATGCTATGGCTGCGTCTAGTCTCTGTGATGAGAATGAGCCTGTTTCTTTTGATGAAGCACATAATTCAGGAAATTGGATGGCTACTATGCAATCTGAATATGATGCTATAATGAAGAATGGTACATGGTCTTTATGTGACTTGCCTCTTGGCAAGAAGGCCATTGGCACTAAGTGGGTATACAAGCTGAAGCGTAAAACTGATGGTACAGTTGACATGTATAAGGCTAGGTTTGTTGCAAAGGGATATGCGCAGGAAAGAGGCATTGATTTTGATGAGACCTTTGCACCTACATGCCGTATGACTACTGTTCGGAGCATTTGTGCACTTGCAGCCCATCATGGTTGGAATGTACATCAGTTGGACATTAAAACAACATTTCTGAACGGTGACTTGCATGAAGAAGTGTATGTTTTCAGCCCCGTGGCTTTGTGCAGAAAGGGCATGAAAACTAGGTGTGCAGGTTAAAGAAGGCATTATATGGTTTAAAGGAAGCACCACGTGCTTGGTATGAGAAGATACATGCCTATCTGGTTGCACACGGTTTTGAGAACAGTCCAATTGAAAGCACCTTATATGTTAAGCGTGCTAATGATGTGCTTCTGATCATTGTTGTGTATGTTGATGACATGCTGCTCACTGGTCCTATTGAGAAGCATATTGCTGATTTCAAGGCTGATTTGCATGCCTCATTTGAGATGTTTGATTTGGGGCATTTGCATCACTATTTGGGCGTTCAGTTTATGCAAGTTGATGGTTGAATGGCTTTGTGTCAAATGAAATATATTGACACATTATTGCAGTGTTTTGGCCTTGAAGACTGTAAGCCTATTGCCACTCCTATGGAGATAGGTTTACGATTGAGTCTTCATGATGCTGGAGATGCATTTGATGCTGTTCTCTATCAGCAGGCTGTCGGATGCTTGATTTATTTATGCATTACTCGGCCAGATATTCAATTTGCTGTCTCATAAATGAGCAGGTTTATGCATTACCCAAGAGTCACGCATTGGAAGGCGGTTAAGCGCATCTTTCGCTACTTGAGTGGTACTCGGCTACTTGGGTTGTTTTATCCCAAGGGGGGATCACTACCACCAGATTTGCATGCTTTTTCTGACTCAGATTGGGCTAGTTGCTATGACACTCGTGTGTCCACCAGTGGTTTTTGCTTCATGCTTGGTAGCTCATGTATATCTTGGTTGAGCAAGAAGCAGCCTACTGTGGCCACTTCCAGTTGTGAGGCTGAGTATAGGGCAGCTTTCACAGCGACTGTTGAGTGTGTGTGGCTTAGACACCTTATGGATGATTTGGGTGTTGGCCAGTCTTCTGCCACCACCATCTTCACTGACAGTCAGAGCGCATTGGCAGTTGCGAGGAACCCTGTGTTCCATGCTCGCACTAAGCACATTGAGGTGCATTATCACTATGTCAGGGAGAGGTTCTCTGCTGGGGAGATCAGCTTCGCATATGTGCCCATGCAAGAGAACATAGCAGACCTTTTCACGAAGGCTCTGCCTAGGGAGAAGTTTGAAGCTTTTCGCAAAGCTTTGGGCTTACTTCCTTTTGTGGAGTGATTTCAACATAGCTTGGCACTTCCTTATACATGAGTGCCAGCTATTTGTTCATCGCATCACTCCTAGGGGGGATTTGTTGATATATTTAGGTAGTGATGTGTGTGAACACTCTAGGACCGCCGGGGCACTTTTTTCCCTCTTTAGGATGTCTTTTTCCCCCAGCTTGTATATACGCCTATTGCCCTAATGGGCTACTTATCTTTGTACATTCTCTAGTAATACATTCAGTATTGTGTGTTGAGCTCCAAGCTTCTTCTTCTTCTTCCTTGTGCTGTTCGCGTGCTTCCGCAAACGTCTAACTCCAACAGGAATTTCTCGCTAGATATGGTAATATCATACTCATTGAAGATCTCATAGTGCTTCTTTTACATCAAACTGCTATGCTATGGTTGCCTCTTGTCTTTGTGATGAGAATGAGCCTGTTTCTTTTGATGGAGCGGAAAATTCAGAAAATTGGATGGTTGTTATGCAATCAGAATATGATACTATTATGAAGAATGGTACTTGGTCTTCATGTGATTTTCCTCCACAAAAAAGGCCATTGGCACTAAATGGGTGAACAAGAAGAAGCATAAGCCTAATGGAATAGTTGACATGTATAAGGCTAGGATTGTTGCAAAATGGTATGCTCAAGAAAGAGGCTTTGATTTTGATGAGACCTTTGCACCCACATGTGAAATGACTACCATTCTTAGCATTTCTGCAGTTTGCAGCCCATCAAGGTTGGAATGTACATAAGTTGGAAATTAAATCTACATTTTGGAATGGTGATTTACATGAAGAATTGTATGTTTTTCAGCTTCATGGTTTTGTGCAGAAAGGGCATGAAAACAAAGTGTGCAGGTTGAGAAAGGCATTATATGCTTTGAAGGAAGTGTTGGTACATTTGGCAAGCCTTGATGCTTGACCAAATGTCAAAGACCTTGGGTGTGACTATCCATAAGTCATATGTAAACACCTCTTGTAAAAGGAAAGGTTTGAGAGAATCTCGTGACTTTAGGAGTTGCATTTCATACCAAATAAATGGTTGGAATCAAATCAATTAGAATCCTAAAAGGTAGGATCACTTTTAGGTGGCAGATTCAAAATTCAAATTGAAGATACATCTATAAAGGTCACTTTTTTTAGTCACGAGTAGTAGAGCAAGAATAAGAATACATTGAGCTTCAATCTTGTGAGGACAGTAGGCCCACACATGTATGAGTAAGCCTAAATCATCTCCCTTGTATCATACATTCATAATATTATACATTTGATTCAGTTTATGCAAGTCATTTGGTATCTATTGTTGTCTGTCACCAAGTGCTCATTTTAGTGAATTTGTTTTGAGAACTTCTTTGTGAATACGTATCCAATCGATGCGATTTAACTTGAGATATGTAGCTTAGACCATCTAGTTCTCAGCTATTAATTTTCATATCATTTGACTGAGTACTTTGTGAGATAAATTCTCTGCAAGTCACCTATGCTTACTCACTATCATCTTCCTAAAAAGTCTGGATTACACCCCTAAATTCTTAATGTGCTTTCTCATCATATACACATCCTAAATTAGTGAAATAAATTCCTATAGGAAGCTTAGGACCCTAGTTAGCTATGTCTAAAAGCACTCGAGTCAATTGCAATCAATGAAAGAGCAGTGAATGAATTACTGAGCAAGTCCAAGTCCCAAAATAACAAGTTTTTGGAAGTCTTCAATCTTGGAAGTAGTCTGTTTTGACATAACTATTTGAAGGTGATGCTCCAAGGTATATTATGGAGCGGCAAATGCATAATTGGGAAACTAAAGGTGTCTACTAAGGTACACTAAGGCTACATTGGTAGGTGTAGAGTAGGATTTGTGCAGCATCACCTCATTTCTAGAGTGTATCCAACCATCTCCTCACAGTGGTATTAGAGCTATTATTAACTCAACATGGGAGATGGATTCCCATCATCAATTAATGAATTGGATCAAGGTAATTACTCTACTTGGTCTATTAGAATGGAAGCATATCTACAAGGTAAAAATCTCTATGGTTACATATCTAGAGATGAGTTAATGCCAATACTTAGAAGCAAAGGGAAACCTACTCAAGAAGAACAGGAAATGCTATCAACATGGTGCTCAAAGGATGCTTTGGCGAGGTCATATCTTCTCAACTCAGTTTTTAATTTCTTACTTCCACACATTAGGAATTGTAAGACATCACAAGAAACCTGGAATGCACTTGAAGCATTCTTTTCTTCAAGCACTAGAGCAAGAAAGAACCAAATGTGGATGGATTTCACAACACTAAAAAAGATGCCCAAGCAAAATGTGACTGATTATGTCACTAAAATGAAGGACCTAGCTGATCAACTTGGAAGCATTGGCGAAGTCATTGAAGAGGAGAAAATTGTGAGGCAAGTGATCAATGGAATGAATGGAGATGATAAATGGGAAGCCTTCACCACAACAATGGATCTATACATGGACATGCAGATACCTAACTTCAATACTCTAATGGGGCAACTATTCACTCATGAAGCAAAGCCTGTAGAGAAAAATGGCAACTCAAAAGGTAATCAATCCTCTGCCTTATACACTGATAAGAACGAAAGCAAGGATAGTAAAGGTAAAAGCAAGAAATCTCATGATGAAGCTAGTACCTCCCAAGCTAACTTTGCACGAAGAGGTAGAGGTACAAGAGGAAGAGGCAAAGGAGGTAGAGAAGGCAGGGGGAGATTCCAAAGCACCTCTCCATGTGCCATATGTGGATTAACTAACCACACAACTGAGAATTGTTTCAGGTACCCTAGAAATCAAAGAGTAAGAGGCTTCAATAAAGGAAGCTATGGAAGAGGGAGATCAAACAATTTCAACAACTACAACAACAACTACAACAACAACTACAATAACTACAATAACCAAGGAGGCTATAGAGGAAGAAGAGACTATACCAATTACACTAAAGGGCATGCACAAGAGGACTCACTCTTGTTGATGGACATGATCATGAGGCAAGGTAAAGCAGATTAGCATGTGTCCTATATAGATTCTGGTTGTTCAAATCATTTAGTAAGAAATGTGGCATTGTTATCTGACTTGGAGGATCCAAGGAACAAGCACGAGGTACAGACAAGAGATGACACGAGGTAGTCAATTGAAAAGATTGGAATGTGAAGACTCCAGATGGAAATATGAATCTACTCAGCAAGGTATTGTAACCAAGAACTTGATAAGTGTTGGACAAATTGTAGAAAAAGGATTGCCGGTAAGGTTCACAAGAAATGGAGCATTTGTTGAAGGTCCTCAACCAGGGTTCAAGAGGGTAGCAAAAGGAGAAAAGATAGGTAGAATCTTTACATTTGAGTTACAAGATACTAGAAATATAGCACTTTTCTATTATGGAGGACAAACCTTATCAGAATTAGAAATGTGGGACAAAGGATTAGCTCACATATGTGAAATGAGTTTGAAGCAAATATGCAAGGATCAGAGTGTTCTTGGTTTAGCAAACATATCCAAGTAACATATGATATATAAGTGCAGTGCATGTCAATTTGGGAAGTCTCATAGACAACCCTTTATGAAGAAAGGTTACATTCATGGTGATCTATTGGAGCTAGTCCACATAGATGTTTGGGGACCTAGCAAAGATCCTTCAATTTCAGGATCCAAGTACTATTTACCCTTCATTGATGATTGTAGCAGATGGAATATATTATATTTTATGAAGCATAAGGATGAAGTGTTCAATTGTTTCAAAAAATATCTTGTTCTTGTTGAAAACCAAACAGGGAAAACCTTGAAAAAGCTAAGGTCAGATGGATGGGGAGAATACTTCTCCCATGTGTTTGGTGCATATCTCCAAGATAGAGGCATCAAAAGAGAGATCACTACCATGTATACTCTAGAACAAAATGGAGTAGCAGAAACGAGGAATAGGATCATTGTGGAGGTAGCAAGGTCTATCATTAATGAGAAAAACTTACCCAACTATCTATGGGCAGAGGCTTTGTCCATAGCCACTTATCTCATCAACATGCTCCCATCTAAAGAATTGGATGGGATGACACCATATGAAGCTTTGAATGGAAGGAGACCTAGCCTAGATCATTGCAGAATATTTGGCTGCATAGGTTATGCACATGTTCCATCACAGATCAGAGATAAAATGGATCCTAAGGCAGAGACATGTGTTTTTATAGGATAGTATCTGAATAAAGAAGGGTGAAGGTTGTATAATCCAAGTACTAAAGGCTTTATTGTTAGTAGAGGTGTTGTTTTGGATGAAAACAATTCGTGGTTTGAAAATGATTGCAAAGAAGTCAAGCTACGTTATGACCTAGAGGAGGACTTTCCAACACTTCAAAAGGTAAATAATCAACAACCATGATATTCAAGTGACTCTGATGATGAACATAAGACACCAAGAAGGAACTTGAAGGTATGGAAGTACAAAGGTAAATAGAAGATGCAAGACTTGAGGGATATTGCAGAATCCTCTCAACAAACAATAAGGAGATCAACTAGGGAAAAGAAGGAGCTAGAAAGGTCTGGATTTGACACATGCCTAGTCACTAAACACTCAATCTATGTTGATTAGGATATTAACTCAAAGGAACCATCGACCTTTGAAGAAGCAAACAAGAAATCAAAGTGGAAAGAAGCAATGGAGGAAGGGATACAAGCACTCCAAGAGAATCAGACTTGGGAACTACTTCCCAAGAAACAATCCATGAAGATCATTGGAGCTAGGTGGATTTATAATGTAAAAAAGAATTTTGATGGTTCAATTAATAGGTACAAAGCAAGGCTTGTGGCTAAAGGGTTTGCGCAGACCCGAGGGATTGATTATGAGGAGATCTTCTCTCCTGTGGCAAAGATGCCAACAATCAGAGTTCTCATGAGTATAGGTGCTTCAAGGAATTGGAACATTTATCAGTTGGATGTAAAAAATGCATTCTTAAATGGTTGGATTTCAGAGGAGGTGTACATGGCTCAACCTCCTGGATTTGTTGATAAATCACATAGTGAATATGTATGCAAACTCAGGAAAGCTCTCTATGGTCTCAAGCAAGCTCCTAGAGCTTGGAACCATAGACTTGTTACATTCTTTCAGGACAAAGGATTCAAATTGAGCAAGGCTGATTCTTCACTCTTCATTAAAAAGAACAACTCTGAAGTTAGATACTTATGTGTGACGTATGTAGATGATATCATTCTTACAGGTAATGATGTAGATGGAATCAAGAAGATCAAAGCCCAAATGAAGGAAGAATTCAAGATAAGTGACCTTGGATTGCTCACTTACTTTCTTGGATTAGAAGTTGTCTATATAGATCAAGGGATGTTCCTTTCACAAAGGAAATACATTAAATATATGATTGCAAAGTTCAAAATGCAGGACACTAAGGTTGGAGGTACTCCCATGTAGGTGAATCATAAGTTAAGTGCTCATGAAGGAAAACCAATTGAAGACATTACAAGCTACCAAAGTCTAGTTGGAAGCTTGAACCATGCCACCCTAACTAGGGTTGATATCTACTATGGAGTAAGTATGCTTAGCCAATTCATGCACACTCCTAGGAAACCTCACATGGATGTAGCCAAAAGGATATTGAAGTATCTAAAGGGAACAATCAATGAGGGATTATATTACCCTTACACATCTGATTTAAGTATAAAGCTTTTCACTGATGCAGATTGGGTAGGATCAAAAGATGATAGGAGAAGTACATCTGGATATCTATCTTTTGGAGGTACAAAGCTCATTTCTTGGTCTTCCAAGAAACAAACTACTGTAGCACTCTCTTCAATCGAATCTGAATATAGAGGATTGGCAAATGCAACTTAGGAAGCAATGTGGATCAAAACCCTATATACAGATTTAGGGTTGGATTTTGGCACTCCATACATATTTGGAGACAATATGAGTTCATTGCATTTAGCTGATAATCCTATCTTTCATGCTAGGACTAAGCATATAGAATTCCATTATCACTTTGTTAGAGAAAATATTGCAAGCAAAGAGATACAATTGTCTTATGTGTCCTACACAAATGGAATGTGCAGATATGATGACCAAATCACTTGATGGAAGCAAATTCAACCGGTTCAAATCAATGATTGGGTTACACGAGATACATATGTATTGAAGACTCAAGCATCTTAGGCTTGAGGGGAGATGCTGGTACATTTGGCAAGCCTTGGTGCTTGACCAAATATAAAAGGTTTACTGCACAACTTGGGTGCGACTATTTATAAGTCATATGTGAGCACCTCTTGTAAAATCCATGAGTTTAACTTAAGATAATTGTAAAAGGAAAGGTTTGAGAGAATCTCATGGCTTTACAGATTTTACTTCATACCAACTAAGTGGTTGGAATCAAATCAATTAGAATCCTAAAAGGTAGGATCACTTTTAGGTGGCATATTCAAAATTCAAATTGAAGATACATCTATAAAATACACTATTTTTTAGTCATGTGTAGTAGAGCAAGAATAAGGATACATTGAGATTCAAGCTTGTGGCTACACTAAGCCCACACATGTATAAGTAAGCCTAAATCATCTCCCTTGTATCATACATTCATAATATTATACATTTGATTCAGTTTATGCAAGTCATTTGGTATCTACTATTCTGTGTCACTAAGTGCTCATTTTAGTGAATTTGTTTTAAGATTTTCTCTATGAATACTTATCCAATCAATGTGATTTAACTTGGGATATGTACCTTAGACCCTCTAGTTCTTAGGTATCAAGGTTCATATCATTTGACTTAGTAATTTGTGAGATAACATTTCTGCAAGTCACCTATGCTTGCTTAGTATCATCTGCCTAAAAGGTCGAGATTACACCCCTAACTTCTTAATGTGATTTCTCACATATACTCATCTTGTATCAGTGAAATAACTTGCTATAGGAAGCTTAAGACTCTAATTAGCTATATCTAAAAGCTGTCAAGACAATTGCAATGAGTGAAAGAGCACTGAGTGAATTATTGAGCAAGTCCAAGTCCCAAAATAGCAAGTTTTTGGAAGTCTTTAATCTTGGAAGTAGTCTACTTTGACATAAATATTTAAAGGTGATGCTGCAAGGTACATTATGGATACAAATGCTTATTTGAGAAACTAAGGGTGTCTACTAAGGTATTCTGAAGCTACATTGGCAAGTGTAGAGAAGGATTTGTGCTACACCACCTCATTTCTGGAGTGTATCCAACCATCTTCTCACAGCAAGCACCATGTGCTTGGTATAAAAAGATACATTGCCTAGTTGATTGCACATGGTTTTGAGAATACTCAAACTAAGAGAACGTTATATGTAAAGTGTGAAAATGATGTGCTTCTAATCATCACTGTTGATGATAAATTGCTCACTAGTCCTAATTAGAAGCATATTGCTAATTTTAAGGATGATTTGCATGTCTCATTTGAGATGTCAGATTTGGGGAATTTGCATCATTGTTTGGACACTCACTTTATGCAAGTCAATGGTGGAATAGATCTATGTTAAAAAAATATATTCACACATTATTAAAGCATTTTGGCCTTGAACCTATTGACACTCTTATGGAAACATGTTTACAGTTGAGTCTTCATGATGTTGGAGATGCATTTGGTGTTGTTCTCTATTAGGAGGTTGTTGGATGTTTGATTTACTTATGCATAAGGTGTCTTGATATTTAGTTTGCTATCTCATAGAAGCATAGGTTTATGCATTGCCTAGGCGTCAAACATTGGCAGACGGTTAAGCCCATCTTTCACTACTTGAGTAGAACCTGACTATTTGGATTGTTCTATCCCAAGGGAGGATCACTACCGTCAGATTTACATGCTTTTTCTAACTCTGACTGGGTTGGTTGTTATGATACTTGTGTGTCCACTAGTGGTTTTTGCTTCATGATTGGTAGCTCATACATATCTTTGTTGATCAAGAAGCAACCTATTTTGGCCATGTCTAGTTCTGAGGTTGAGTATATGACAAATTTCAAAGTGACTATTGAGAATGTGTGGCTTAGATGCCTTTTGGTTGATTTAGTTGTTGGTTAGTCTTTTGCCACCATCATCTTCACTCATAGTTAGAGTGCATTGGGGGTCACGAGGAACCCTATGTTCCATGCTCTCACAAAGCACATTGAGGTGCATTATCATTATGTCAGGGAGAGGTTCTTTGTTGGAGAGATCAATGTGGCATACATTCCCACATAGGATAATATTGCAAATTTTTTCACAAAGGCTTTGCCTCAGGAAAGGTTTGAAGCTTTCCACAAAGCTTTGGGCTTACTTCCTTTTGTGGATTGATCTCTTTCCACATAGTTGGGCACTTTCTTATACATGAGTGCGGAATCCTTTTTCACCACATCACTCCCAAGGGGATTTGTTGATAGATTTCATTAGTGATGTGTGTGAATACACTTAGGACCATCATAGCACTTTTTTTCCTCTTTAGAAGGTTTTTTCCCCCAGCTTGTATATACATATATAACCCTAACATGTTGCTTATCTTTGTACATTCACTTGGTAATACATTCAATATTGTGTGTTGTGCTCCAAGCTTCTTCTTCTTCTTCCTTGTGTTGTTCGCATGCTTCCACAGACCTCAAAATCCAACACTTATCTTGTAATGGGAGTTGGTAAGATCATTTTGACTACTGTTGATGGTAGTTCTTTCACATAGTCAGATGCTTTTTTTGTGCTAGGGATCAAGAAAAACCTCTTATTAGTTTCACCATTATCGGAGATCGGCTTGGTTGTTAAATTTGTTGATGATAGATGTACAATTCATGATCTCTCAAATGGCGATGTTATTATTGGTTTTGGAATTTTATGTCATGGGTTTTGTAAGTTCATAGACTATGCTAAATCTATGAATGATTCAACATGTGGAGTACAAGATTCTCAAGCTTTCCTAGATGCAAATCTTTGTGATGCATGCTTTGGTCATCTAAATTATGCTAGTTTGCTACACGTGCAAAAATATGAAATGGTGTCCTATCTACCCTAACTTGAGGCACCTTGTAAACATGTTTGTGAAGGCTCTATTTTGGGAAAAATGCAGCGTTCCTGCTTCCCTAAAGATGGTTCACTTCAAGCTACTCATAAACTGCAGGTTGTTCATAGTGATGTCTATGGTCGTATCTAGAAACCTTTTTGGACTTACCTTTACATTTTGACTTTTATTGATGATTATTCCAAGCATGCATGGGTGTATCCATCGAAAGAAAAGTCTGAAGTGTTTATGTGCTTCAAACAGTTTCTCATTATGGATGAAAATCTGTAAGCATGTAAATTGGGCACTCTCCATTTTGATCGAGGTGGGGAATACATGTCCTCTGATTTTAATGCATTTCTTGTAGAACATGGGATAAAACATCGGTGTGTAGTGCCACATACACCTCAATAGAATGGATTTGCTAAAAGAGAGGCATTTATGTGTGCATCATATGTACTTACCATGTGTCCCACAAAACCACTATAATCTATCACTACATATGAGGCTTGACATGGTTGCAAGCCATCTGTTGCTCATCTGAGTGTCTTTGGTTATCTATTATATGCATTAGTGCATGAATAACAATGCAAGAAATTGGATGATAAAGTATTGAAATGTATTTTTCTTCAGTAGAGTTCTTAAAGAAAAGGGTATCATCTATATCATCCACAAACTAAATGCATTATGGTTTGTCATGATGTTGTTTTCATGGAAGATGCAATTCAGCCATTACTTTCATGTACTAAAGAGACATTAGTTAGCTTGAAAGATGTGTATGAAACTTTTTTGGCTCTTTTTAAAGGTGGTCAATCAAGTGCTAATTGTAATGAGGCAATTTCTCAACCTTTATAGGTTGCACATTATGATGCAGATCATTCAATTTTGGATGCAAAGTTACGTGATGCACTTGTTGATGAGAGGGTTGATGTACAGAAGGCAAACAAAATGCCTAAATGGTTGGTTCAGACTTTGCAACATAGCAAATTAGATACACCTCTATCATATCATACTCATTCAAGATCTCTTGGTGCTTCTTTTTCATGAGATTTCTATGCAATAACTACTTGTAGTCTTTGTGATGAGAATGATCCAGTTTCTTTTGATAAGGCACAAAATTCAAAAAATTGGATGTTTGCTGTGCAATTAGAATATGATGCTATTATGAAGAATGGTACTTGGACTTCATGTGATTTTCCTCCAGGCAAAAAGGGCATTCCCATTAAATGGGTATATAGGCTGAAATGTAAGCCTCATGGAATAGTTAATAGGTATAAGGCAAGGTCAATTGCAAACGTTTATGCTCAAGAGAGAGGCATTGATTTTGATGAGACCTTTGCACCCACTTGTATAATGAATACCGTTCAGAACATGTGTGTAGTTGTGGCTCATCATGGTTGGAATATACATTAGTTGTACATTAAAATTGCATTATTGAATGGCACCTTCCATTGAAGAAGTTTATGTATTTCAGCCCCATGGTTTTATGTACAAAGGGAATGAAAACAAAGTGTGGAGGTGGAAAGGCACGATATTGTTTTTTGCAAGAACCACGTGCTTGGTATGAAAAGATACCTTCCTACTTGATTGCACATGGTTTTGAGAGCATTCCAACTTAGAGCACCTTATATGTTGAGTGTTCATATGATGTACTTTTGATCATTGTTATGTATATTGATGACATGCTGCTCATTGGTCCTAATAAGAAGCATGCTGCTGAATTTAAGCCTAATTTGCGTGCATCTTTTGATATGTCAGATTTGGGGCATTTGCATTGTTGACGTGAAAATACACCACAAGAACTAAGCTAAAGTGATATTAGAATACCTCCAAAATCATCAATAGCTTAGCGAACTTTCCAAAACTGAAAACTTTATCATTGCGATTAGTGAAACTAAAAAATTCACTTTCCAAAAATCTGCATCTTTTCTTCTAGCTTCAATTCTGATATGATTTAACTCAGGCTTTACAATTCTTTTGTTTGTTTACTATTAGACACTCTTGCTCCACTTAGTTACACCAAAATTGTGTTGTAAACTCACCATAATATCACTGTAAGTCACTAGAATATCACCGGAATGTTACGGTAATGTCACCGTTATATCACCGGAATCAATTGCAATTCTGTATTAAATTACCTCAAGTGATTGTAGATAAAGTAAAGAAGTAATACCTGAACTTCCTTCAGTAAGTGAACTGTATCTGAAGTTTGAGAAATATCTTCACCAAGTTGAGATACCTTTACTGTTAGACTTAGTACTCTGAGTACATGTCCTGTTTCACAAAAATCTTTTGATCAATTTGTAGTTGAAGATAGTAGCTTCAAAATGAGCTATCACTCATGAAAAACTTTACACTATACTGTAAGATCTAGCTTGTAGAAGTATGATAAGATGTGCGCCAAAAAACTCGTAACTGTTAACTAACTTTCACACTAATATGAAGAATACTTAGATTTCTTCATACAAGAAGAATATGCTCGAATTCTTCTACACAAATATGTGTTTTCTATTAGATTATACGTGTACAGAATGGCTTGAACTCATTCCCCTCATAGCCATGGAAAACTCTCCTATTTTGAGTAGTTCTTCCTTACCATCTCTCTCACACAACATTCCCGACAAATCAGGTTTTCATTTTTCTATGTCTTCTTCCTACCTCATGCACACTTTTTTTTCTATCTCTCTCTCTATTTGTATCTATACATATGTTCTTGATGCTTTGAGATTCAAAACTTGTAATTCTAGAAGTTTCTATGCACTATATTACAAGTGTGAATTTGTTCCTTCACTAAGGTTTGAATTTCTGAATGCTTTGTGTGTGCTTCTCTTTGTGTCTAATTAGTGAGTGAATTTTCAACAATTCCCCCTCAATCACTAATTAGCATCTTCTGTTCTTTCATATATCTTTCTTTTCTTTTATTCTTGCCATTCCTTTGAATCTACTTGTCTTAACTCTATCCAAGCTCTTTATCATAATATCTGCAATTTGATCTTTTGTAGGAGTGTATACTATTTCAACCTCCTTCTCCATTACCTTTTCTCTTAGAAAATAATATTGAATCTCTATGTGCTTTGTTCTTGCATGAAAGATTGGATTAGCTTCAAGATACAACGAACTCATATTGTCTCCATGTATGATAGGTATACCTTGATCAATACCCAAGATTTTGAACAAGGTCTGCATCCCTATCACTTCTTTAGCTGCTTCCACAAGTTCTTTATACTCAGCTTCAGTTGATGATAAAGCCATTGTATACTGCTTCTTTGGACACCAACTGACAAGCTTATCTCCTATGTATATCATATACCCATGTGTTGACCTTCTACCATCTTGACTTCCTGCCCAATCTGAGTCACTCTATGCTCTTAACTTTATATCTGATGTAAAAGGATAATATATTCCTTCCTTCAGGGTTCCTTTGATATATCTAAGAACTCTTTGTCCTGCAATCCAATGTTGATCCTTCGGACAATGCATAAACTGTGAGAGAACTCCCACTGCATAACTAAGATCAGGTCTTGTTAATTTAGCATAAATGAAGCTTCCCACTAAAGAATGACACTTCCTCATATCTTCAAACTCTGCACCATCATATTTACTGAGTTTATGATTGACTTCAAGTGGTGTTGAGGCTTCCCTACAATTCTCCATGTTAAACTTCTTAAATAAGTTGAGAAGATATCTTTCTTGCTTCTTGGAGCTTGCTTTAATCCATAGAGTGCTCTTCTTAACCTGCAAACATGATTTGGACAATTGGAACTTACAAACCCTTCAGGTTGTTCCATGTAGACTTCATCTGATATATATCCATTTAGAAATGCATTCTTTATATCCAACTGACTTAATTTCCATCCTTTTGATGCTGCATAGCAATGATTGTCCTTATAGTTGACATCTTTGCCACATGACTGAATGTCTCATCATAATCTATGCCATGCCTTTGAGCATAGCCTTTTACCACCAGTCTAGCTTTGTATCTGGCTATTCTTCCATCTGCAAGTTTCTTAACTTTGTAAACCCATTTATTTCCAATCACTTTCTTACCATTTGGTTATGGAACAAGTTCCCAAGTCTTGTTCTCCTCAAGCGCATTGAACTCTTCCTTCATTGCTTCTTCCCATTGTTTCTTACCCTTTGCTTCATTATAATTCTGAGGTTCTTCATCTTCCTTCACCATGTAGGCATAATTTTTCTGAGTCAAATGAGAAGTATCATAAGAATACCTTGTTGGCTGTTTCCTTAATCTAGTTGACCTTCTTGGTTCATACTCTTCATGTGTATCTGAATACACTTCTTCATCAAATCTAGGTGCATCTTCATTTCTCGTAACTGATCCAATCCTGGATGTACTTGCTTGCATATAATCTTCACCTCCATTTACTTGCGTATGTGATTTACCTTTTTCACTTCTTCTTACCTCTTCTTCAAATGTTTCAATGTTATGCTCTTTATCTGCATACCAACTCTTCTATTCATCAAATGTCACATCTCAGGAAATAATAAACTGTTCTGTTAAAGGACTCCATAGCCTATAACCACTCTGCTTTTCATCATATCCAATGAACACATATTTTTCAGCCTTTAGTTCAAGCTTATGTCTACGTTGTGATGGTACATAAGCATGCACAGTTGATCCAAACACTTTGCAACGATCGTGTTGGTTTTTTACCCCACCAAGCTTCATAAGGGGTCATTCCATTGAAAGCTGCACATGGTAATCTGTTTACAAGGTATGTGGATGTATTTATAGCCTCAGCCCAAAGATAATTTGGACAGTTCTTCTCCTTTAACATTGCTCTGGAAAACTCAACTAGAGTTCAATTTCTCCTTTCTGCCACTCCATTTAGTTGCGGTGTATACCTGCAAGTTATTTCTCTTTTGATACCTGCATTCCAAAGTTAAACATTGAATTCTTGAGAGAAGTATTCTCCTCCTCCATCAGGTTAGCCTCTTGAGTTTCTCTCCTGTAAGTCTTTCAGCATATGCATGAAAATGCTTGAAGGCTCCAAACACTTTTGATCTCTCCTTTAAAACATAAAGAGTTATCCATCTTGTTGCATCATCAATAAAAAGAACATAATACCTAGAACCATTGATTGATCCATCTTTTGTTGGTCCCGTACATCTATATGTATGAGTTCTAGCAAACCATCATGTTTGTAACCTTTCTTCTAAAATGGTAACCTATGTGCCTTTCAAGTTTGACAAGCTTCACATTTGCGAATCATATGTTGAGTCTTCATATTATTTTTCCACCATAGTTTTGAATCCTTTTACAGATTGTTTTTCCACCATTTTTTTGAATCCTTTTTCATTAAAGTGTCCTAACCTTATATGCCAGAGGTCTAATTGTGTAAATACTTCATCACCATGTGTGATCAAGGCTTGACCAACATTCCCTTGCACTTTAAGAGTAATAAGTCTACCTTCCTTCTTACCAAAGACAACTTGATTATATCCATTCTCTGGATCTTCAACAAATACTCTTTCATTCGTAAATCTGGCTTGAAAACCTTTCTCTACTATTTGTCCCACACTAATCAGATTCTTTGGGATTGTTGGAACATACAAAACATTTGTTAGTAGGTCAACTCCACTCCTGCACTTCAGTTTTCCAATTGAATGCACATTATGTTTTGTGTTATCACGTGTTTGCACTGTATGATTTGAAATGCCTTTTACCAATTCTGATAATAATTCTTTATTACCTGACAAATGATTTGAACAACCAGAGTCAATATAGAATACCTTGAGATCTTCATTCTCTCATACACTTATTGAATTCATCATCAATGTTGTATGATTGTCATTCTGTGTATCATTTGCATAGTTGTAGTAGGTAGTGTTGTAAGACTGTTTTGTCCCCAACTTCTTCCTTCACCTCTTCCATATTCTCCTCTTTGACTTTTTCTTCCTCTCTGAAAATAACGTTGATACCTTCCACGTCGGCCTCTGCTATTATTATTTTGATTCTGATTTGATCCTTGAAGATATGCCAGCAGTCATGAGCCAAATGATTGGTCAATCCACATATCCAGCAAGTCTTCTTGTTGTTATTCTGATTTCCTCTTCCTTTTGTATTTCCTCTACCTTTACCTCTGATGTTTCCTCTTCCTCTTGCATAATTTTCTTGAGTAGTCATTTCTTCTTCATCCTTTGCATTACCTTTGTCACCTTTCTTCCTATTCTTTGCATACATAGCAGAACTATGTCCTTTATCTCCATCTGTCTTTAAGTCTTACTCAAATGTAAGCATTAGCCCAAGCAACTGATTTAAATTTTGGTACAAAATGATTTAATGACAGTTCAGTTGAGAGTACAAAATGTTTCCACCTTTCATCTCCTCTCAATCCTGCAAGCAATTGTGCTATCAACATGTGATCTTCAATATCTTCATCAATAGATCCAAGACTGTTTGCCAAGTCCTTCATCTAAGTGACATAATCACTAATGCTTTGAATTTGCTTTTTATTGAACATTGTAAACTTTGACCATAAGCTAGCCTTCCTAGCTTTAGTAGTGTTTTGGAAATGATCTTCCAATGCATTCCATATATCTTCTGCTTTTTCCAAACCTCTAATGTTTGGTAGCGATCTGTAATAGTATTATAGATATAAGCTCTTGTAGTTGCATCTTTCTTCTGCCACAACTTCAAGACTTCTAATTCTTCTTTCTTTGGTTGACTATCATCTTCAAACGTAGGATTCTTTTCTTCTCCTCTGACATATATCATTAAATCCTTACTCATAAGTAAGGCTTCCATTCTCATTACCCATGCGGGGTAATTATCTCTATCCAATTTGTCGATAGGAATATGATCTGTCATAGTCTTCTTGTTTCTGTTGCAACCATTTGTTGTTGATCACCTCAACTTTCACTTTTCCAACAAAAAATTCTTTAATTTATCTTGTACCTGCACTTGCGTTTACTCTTGAGGACCTTTCTGCTCTGATACCACTTGTTGACGTGAAAGTACGCCACAAGAACCAAGCTAAAGTGATATTAGAATACCTCCACAATCATGAATAGGTTAAGAAACTTTCCAAAACTGAAAACTTTATCATTGTGATTAGTGAAACTAAAAAATTCACTTTCCAGAAATCTGCATCTTTTCTTCTAGCTTCAATTCTGATCTGATTTAACTCATCCTTTACAATTCTTTTGTTTGTTTACTATTAGACACTCTTGCTCCACTTAGCTACACCAAAATTGTGTTGTAAACTCATCGTAATATCACCATAATTCACGGGAATATCACCAGAATGTTACCATAATGTCACCAAAATCAAGTGCAATTCTATATGAAATTACTTCAAGTGATTGTAGATGAAGTAAAGAAGTAATACCTGAACTTCCTTTAGTAAGTGAACTGTATCTGAAGTTTGAGAAATATCTTCACCAAGTTGAGATACCTTTACTGTTAGACTCAGTACTCTGAATGCATGTCCCGTTTCACAGAAATCTTTTGATCAATTTGTAGTCGAAGATAGTAGCTTCAAAATGAGCTATCAGTCATGAAAAACTTTACACTATACTGTAAGATCTAGCTTGTATAAGTACAATAAGATGTGCGCCAAAAAACTCGTAATTGTTAACTAACTTTCACAATAATATGAAGAATACTTAGATTTCTTCATACAAGAAGAATATGCTCAAATTCTTCTACAAAAATATGCTCAAACTAACTTTCACAATAATATGAAGAATACTTAGATTTCTTCATACAAGAAGAATATTCTACAAGAAGAATATGCTCAAATTCTTAGAGAAGAGTGTACAGAATGGCTTGACCTCATTTCGCTCATAGCCATGGAAAACTCTCCTATTCTGAGTAGTTCTTTCTTACCATCTCTCTCAGAGAAAATTCCCGACAAATCACGTTTTCATTTCTCTATGTCTTCTTCGTACCTCATGCACAATTTTTTCTATCTCTTTCTCTATTTGTATCTATACATATTTGCTTGATGCTTTGAGATTCAAAACTCGTAATTCCAGAAGTTTCTATGCACTATATTACAAGTGTGAATTTGTTCCTTCACTAAGGTTTGAATTCCTGAATGCTTTGTGTCTGCTTCTCTTTGACTTTCTTTATCCTTCATATATCTTCATGTCTTTATGTCTAATTAGTGAGTGAATCTTCAATAGCTCCCCCTCAATCACTGATAAGCATCTTCTGTTCTTTCATATATCTCTCTTTTCTTTTATTCCTACCATTCCTTTGAATCTTTTTGTCTTAACTCTATCCAAGCTCTATGTCATAATATCTGCAATTTGATCTTTTGTAAGAGTGTATACTATTTCAACCTCCTTCTCCATTACCTTTTCTCTTAGAAAATGATACTGAATCTCTATGTGCTTTGTTCTTGCATGAAAGACTAGAGTTGTTGCAAGATACAACGAACTCATATTGTCTCCATGTATGATAGGTATACCTTGATCAATACCCAAGCTTTTGGACAAGGTCTGCATCCATATCACTTCTTTAGCTGCTTCCACAAGTCCTTTGTACTCGGCTTTAGTTGATGATAAAGCCATTGTATGCTACTTCTTTGAACACCAACTAACAAGCTTATCTCCTATGTATATCATATACCCATGTGTTGACCTTCTATCATCTTGACTTCCTGCCCAATCTGAGTCACTGTATGCTCTTAACTTTATATCTGATGTAAAAGGATAATATAATCCTTCCTTCATGGTTCCTTTGATATATCTAAGAACTCTTTGTCCTGCAATCCAATGTTGATTCTTCGGACAATGCATAAATTGTGAGAGAACTCCCACTACATACCTAAGATCAGGTCTTGTTAATGTAGCATAAATCAAGCTTCCCACTAAAGATTGATACTTCCTCATATCTTCAAACTTTGCATTATCATATTTACTGGGTTTATGATTGACTTCAAGTGGTGTTGAGGCTTCTCTGCAATTCTCCATGTTAAAATTCTTAAATAAGTTGAGAAGATATCTTTCTTGCGAAACATATATACCATGATCTGGATAAGTGATCTCCATTCCAAGAAAATATGATAAGTTTCCTAAATCAGTTCTCTTGAATTCTTTCTCAAGTAATCTCTTCACCTTCTTGATTCCTTGATCCGAAGTTCCTGTTATTATAATATCATCTACATAAATACAAATGTAGATCATACCTTCATCTGTTCTCTTAATGAGTAGACTTGCATCTGCCTTTGAACTTTGATATCCAAGATCATTGAGATACTTCACAAGTCTATAATTCCAAGCTCTTGGAGCTTGCTTTAATCCATAGAGTGCTCTTCTTAACCTGAAAACATGATTTGGACAACTGGAACTTACAAACCCTTCATGTTATTCCATGTAGACTTCATCTGATATATATCCATTTAGAAATGCATTCTTTATATCCAATCGACTTAATTTCCATCCTTTTGATCCCGCAATAGCAATGATTGTCCTTATAGTTGACATCTTTGCCACAGGACTGAATGTCTCATCATAATCTATGCCATATGTTTGAGCATAGCCTTTTACCACCAGTTTAGCTTTGTATTCGGCTATTCTTCCATCTGCAAGTTTCTTAACTTTGTAGACCCATTTATTTTCAATCACTTTCTTACCATTTCGTTTTGGTCTGTTCTCCTCAAGTGCATTGGACTCTTCCTTCATTGCTTCTTCCCATTGTTTCTTACCCTTTGCTTCATTATAATGATGAGGTTCTTCATCTTCCTTCACCATGTAGGCATAATTTCTCTGAGTCAAATAAGAAGTATCATAAGAATACCTTGTTGGCTGTTTCCTTAATCTAGTTAACCTTCTTGGTTCATACTCTTCATGTGTATCTAAATACACTTCTTCATCAAATTTAGGTGCATCTTCATTTCTCATAACTGATCCAATCCTGGATGTACTTGCTTGCATATAATCTTCACCTCCATTTACCTGCATATGTGATTTACCTTTTTCACTTCTTTTTACCTCTTCTTTAAATGTTTCAATGTTATGCTCTTTATCTGCATACCAACTCTTCTGTTCATCAAATGTCACATCTCTGGAAATAATAAACTGTTTGGTTAAAGGACTCCATAGCCTATAACCCATGTTCTTTTCATCATATCCAATGAACACATATTTTTCAGCCTTTGGTTCAAGCTTATGTCTAAGTTGTGATGGTACATAAGCATACACAATTGATCCAAACACTTTGGAATGATCGTGTTGGCTTTTTACCCCACGAGGCTTCATAAGAGGTCATTCCATTCAAAGCTGCACATGGTAATCTGTTTACAAGGTATGTGGCTGTATTTACAGCATCAGCCCAAAGATAATTTGGACAGTTCTTCTCCTTTAACATTGCTCTGGCAAACTCAACCAGAGTTCGATTTCTCCTTTCTGCCACTCCATTTTGTTGCAGTGTATACATGCAAGTTATTTCTCTTTTGATACCTGCATTCCAAAGTTAATCATTGAATTCTTGAGAGAAGTATTCTCCTCCTCCATCAGACCTTAGCCTGTTGAGTTTCTCTCCTGTAAGTCTTTCAACATATGCATGAAAATGCTTGAAGGCTCCAAACACTTCTGATCTCTCCTTTAAAACTTTAAGAGTTATCCATCTTGTTGCATCATCAATAAAATGAACATAATACCTAGAACCATTGATTGATCCATCTTTTGTTGGTCCCCATACATCTGTATGTATGAGTTCTAGCAAACCATCATGTTTGTCACCTTTCTTCTAAAATGGTAACCTATGTGCCTTTCCCATTTGACAAGCTTCACATTTGTGAATCGTATGTTCAGTCTTCATATTTGGTAATCCTTTTACAGATTGTTTTTCCACCATAGTTTTGATTCCTTTTTCATTAAAGTGTCCTAACCTCTTATGCCAGAGGTCTTATTCTGTAAATACTTCATCACCATGTGTGATCAAGGCTTGACCAACATTCCCTTGCACTTTAAGAGTAAAAAGTCTACCTTCCTTCTTACCATAGACAACTTGATTATATCCATTCTCTGGATCTTCAACAAATACTCCTTCATTCATAAATCTGACTTAAAAACCTTTCTCTACTATTTGTCCCACACTAATCAGATTCTTTGGGATTGTTGGAATATACAAGACATTTGTTAGTAGATCAGCTCCACTCCTGCACTTCACTTTTCCAATTGAATGCACATTATGTTTTGTGTTATCACCTGTTTGCACTGTATGATTTGAAATGACTTTTTCCAATTCTGATAATAATTCTATATTACCTGACAAATGATTTGAACAACCAGAGTCAATATAGAATACATTGAGATCTTCATTCTCTGATACACTTATTGAATTCATCATCAATGTTGTATGATTGTCATTCTATGTATCATTTGCATAGTTGTAGTAGGTAGTGTTGTAAGACTGATTCTTTCCCCAACTTCTTCCTTCACCTCTACCATATTCTCCTCTTTGACTTTGTCTTCCTCTCTGAAAATAACTTTGATACCTTCCACCTCGGCCTCTACTATTATTGTTTTGATTTTTATTTGATCCTTGACGATTATGCCAGCAGTCATGAGCCAAATGATTGCTCAATCCACATATCCAACAAGTCTTCTTGTTGTTATTCTGATTTTCTCTTCCTTTTGTATTTCCTCTACCTTTACCTCTGATGTTTCCTCTTCCTCTTGCATAATTTGCTTGACTATTCATTTCTTCTTCATCCGTTGCTTTACCTTTGTCACTTTTCTTCTTATTCTTTTTATACATAGCAGAACTATGTCCTTTATCTCCATCTATCTTCAAGTCTTGCTCAAATGTAAGCATTGGCCCAAGCAACTGATTTAAATCTGGTACAAAATGATTTAATGAAAGTTTAGTTGAGAGTACAAAGGTTTCCACCTTTCATCTCCTCTCAATTGTGCAAGCAATTGTGCTATCAACCTCTGATCTTCAATATCTTCATCAATAGATCCAAGACTGTTTTCCAAGTCCTTCATCTTAGTGACATAATCACTAATGCTTTGACTTTGCTTTTTCTTGAACGTTGTAAACTCTGACCATAAGCTAGCCTTCCTAGCTTTAGTAGTGTTTTGGAAATGATCTTCCAATGCATTCCATATATCTTCTGCTTTTTCCAAACCTCTAATGTGTGGTAGTAGATGATCTGTAATAGTATTATAGATATAAGCTCTTGTAGTTGCATCTTTCCTCTGTCACACCTTCAAGACTTCTAATTCTTCTTTCTTTGGTTGACTATCATCTTCAAGCATAGGCTTCTTTTCTTTTCCTATCACATATATCATTAAATCCTTACTCATAAGTAAGGCTTCCATTCTCATTACCCATGCAGGGTAATTATCTCTATCCAATTTGTCGATAGAAATATGATCTGTCATAGTCTCCTTGTTTCTGTTGCAACCATTTGTTGTTGATCACCTCAGCTTTCACTTTTCCAACGAAAAATTCTTTAATTTCTCTTGTACCTGCACTTCCATTTACTCTTGAGGACTTTCTGCTCTGTTACCACTTGTTGAAGCAAAAATACGCCACAAGAACTAAGCTAAAGTGATATTAGAATACCTCCACAATCATCAATAGCTTAGCAAACTTTCCAAAACTGAAAACTTTATCACTGCGATTAGTGAAACTAAAAAATTCACTTTCCAAAAATGTGCGTCTTTTCTTCTAGCTTCAATTTTGATCTGATTTAACTCAATCTTTACAATTCTTTTGTTCGTTTACTATTAGACACTCTTGCTCCACTTAGCTGCACCAAAACTGTGTTGTAAGCTCACCGTAATATCACCGTAACTCACCGGAATATCACAAGAATGTTTCGGTAATGTCACCAGAATCAACTTCAATTCTGTATGAAATTACTTCAAGTGATTGTAGATGAAGTAAAGAAGTAATACCTGAACTTCCTTGAACTGTATCTGAAGTTTGAGAGATATCTTCACCAAGTTGAGATACCTTTACTGTTAGACTCAATTTTCTAAGTACATGTCCTGTTTCACAGAAATCTTTTGATCAATTTGTAGCTGAACATAGTAACTTCAAAGTGAGCTATCACTCATGAAAAACTTTACACTATACTATAAGATCTAGCTTGTCGAAGTACAATAACATGTGCACCAAAAAACTCGTAACTGTTAACTAACTTTCACACTAATATGAAGAATACTTAGATTTCTTCATACAAGAAGAATATGCTCGAATTCTTCTACACAAATATGTGTTTTCTATTAGAGAAGATGTGTACAGAATGGCTTGAGCTCATTCTGCTCATAGCCATGGAAAACTCTCCTATTCTGAGTAGTTCTTCCTTACCATCTCTATTAGAGAAAATTCCCAACAAATCAGGTTTTCATTTCTCTATGTCTTCTTCCTACCTCATGCGCACTTTTTTTCTATCTCTCTCTCTATTTGTATATATACATATTTGCTTGATGCTCTGAGATTGAAAACTCGTAATTCTAGAAGTTTCTATGCACTATATTACAAGCATGAATTTTTTCCTTCACTAAGGTTTGAATTTCTGAATGCTTTGTGTCTGCTTCTCTTTGTCTTTCTTTAACCTTCATATATCTTCATGTCTTTATGTATAATTAGTGAGTGAATCTTCAACATGCATCATTATTTGGGCATTCAACTTGTGCAAGTTGATGGAGGAATAGCTTTCCATAAAAAAAAATATATTGAAACATTATTGCACTATTTTGGCATTGAAGATTGTGAACTTATTGCCACTCCTATGGAAATAGGTTTATAGTTGAGTCTTCATGATGTTGAAGATGCATTTGATGTTGTTGTCTATCAATAGACAGTTGGATGCTTCATTTACTTATTCATAACTCGCTCTCATATTCAATTTGTTGTCTCTGAGATAAGGAGTTTTATGCATTGCCCAGGTGTCAAGCATTGGCAGGTGGTTAAGCGCATCTTTCCCTATTTGAGTGGTACTCAGCTACTTGGATTGATTTATCCCAAGGGGGTCACTATAGTGAGATTTACATGCTTTTTTTGACTCATATTGGGCTAGTCACTATGACACTCGTGTGTCCACTAATTGTTTTTGCTTCATATTAAGATATCTTGGTTGAGAAACAAGCATCCTATTTTGGATGTTTCTAGTTGTGAGGCTCAATAAAGGGTAGCTTTCACAAGCATTGTTGAGTGTGTGTGGCTCAAATGCCTTTTGCCTAATTTGGGCATTGGTCAGTCCTCTATCACCATCATCTTCACTAACAATTAGATTGCGTTGGTAGTTGTGAGGAACCCTATGTTCCATGCTCACACAAAGCACATTGAGGTGCATTATTATTATGTCAAGGAGAGGTTTGATGTTGGAGAGATTAGTTTAGCATATGTGCCCACACAATATAACATTGTATATCTTTTCACCAAGGCTCTACCATGAGAAGAGTTTGAAGCTTTTCCCAAATATTTGGGCTTACTTCCTTTCGTGGGTTGATCTCTTTCCACATAACTTGGAACTTCCTTATACATGAGTGCTAGCTCCTTGTTCATTGCATCACTCATAGGAGTAATTTGTTGATATATCTTGGTAGTGATGTGTGTGAATGTACCTAGGATTGTCGGTGCACTTTTTCCCTCTTTAGGAGGTTTTTTCCGTGGCTTGTATATACACACATAACCCTAACGGGGCACTTATTCTTGTGCATTCATTTGATAATGCATTTCGTGTTGTGTCGTGCTGCAAGCTTCCCTTTCTTCCTTGTGTTGTTCCTTTGCTTTCGCAAACATCAAAATCCAACATCCATGGAGTACAAATCATGCACGCTTTGTATCACATGAGATATCTAGATAAGATGAAGTCAAACATGTGCAAATAAAAGACATAATACTTATTCTTCTTCAATGCTGAAGGCTTTCTTTTGTTGACGTGTAGAATGAAAAAGGTATCCTGCTTCCTCGAGTTCCACGGCTTCTTCTCTATTTTTATCTCGAACTTAAAGTAGATGAATATTCCTCCAAAGGGGAGTGGCCGAACTATTGAGACTTCTTAAAATGCAATGCACAACATATGTGCTCATGAAGAGAAGATAGCTCTAGATTACCTCGTCCCTTATATTGATATACACTAATTAACTAGTAGCACGGCGTGAACAGCTATCATATATGCTGTTGTGTTGTGTGAGAGGCAAAAGAACCTACTCTTGTGAGAGGGTCATATTTTTTAAAATTCCATATGCATTGTTGAGTGGTTGTTGGCGCCTATATAAAAGAAGCAAAGCTCATTTGCTATGAGGGGAGTCTACGGGTTCTGCCGTGAGAGGTCACGAACTAAGCAATGGGAGTCCCGTTCCTATGTACATAGTTGTATGTATATTACCACAAAGCATTGGCCGAACGGCTCTAGTCCTCTAGAAGAAAACGCCCAAGGTGTTCAAACTCACGGACAATATGTGGACTCGGAGATCTAATTATTCAAATCAATAGCCCACTAAAATACACGGGGAATTCTTACGCACAAGAAGAAAATAAGAAGGAACTTACTTGCTTGTGATACCAATGTTGTGGATCAACAAATCCTACCAAGAAATCTAACTAACAAGACCACTCATAACCAATCCTCTAAGAGACAACCCATAACCAGTCATACACGAGACCATCCATAACCGGGGAATTCTTACGTACAACAATCCTACCAAGAAATCTAACGAATAAGACCACCCATAACCAGTCCTCTAAGAGGCCGCCCATAACGAGGGAATTCTTACGCACAACAATTCTCCCAAGAAATCTAACTAACAAGACCACCCATAACCAGTCCTCTAAGAGACCACCCATAACCGAGGAATTCTTACGCACAAAAAGAAGAAAATAAAAAGGAACTAACTTGCTTATGATACCAATGTTGTGGATCAACAAATCCTATCAAGAAATCTACTAACAAGACCACCCACAACCAACTAACTTGCTTGTGATACAAATGTTGTGGACCAACAAATCCTACCAAGAAATCTAACTAACAAGACCACCCATAACCAATCCTCTAAGAGACCACCCATCCAACTCCACCCATATATGTACCTCTAGGACAAAAGTGTGCATGCCCTTGCGAGTGGACACTTTGTGATACCAATTTTGTGGATCAAAAAATCCTACCAAGAAATCTAACTAACATGAACACCCATAACCAATCCTCTAAGACCACCCATAACCAGAGAGAACATGTATCCACCCATCCAACTCCACCCATATATGTACCTCTAGGACAAGGGGTGCATGCCCTTGGGAGTGGACACGTAGTGATACCAATCATGTGGATCAACAAATCATACCAAGAAATCTAACTAACAAGACCACCCATAGCCAATCCTCTAAGACCACCCATAACCAGAGAGAGTATGTATCCACCCATCCAACTCCACCCATATAGATACCTCTAGGCCAAGGTGATGCATGCCCTTGGGAGTGTCCAAGTGTCTAGCCAAGTGTCCCTCATGTGGACACTTTCCCAAGGATGGTCATATGTCTTCTAATTTCCCAAGGTCCCTTCTAAATCAAATGAGCATTCTTCTCTCACATACACTCCAAGGTGGCACTTAGACTAAGGTTCCCACACCTAGGATAAAACAAACAAAGGTTCAAGAATGTTCCAAGGGTAAATCAAGGGTTAAACCAAGGCAAATATACTTCATATTTTAACCTTTAGAATCCATAAGTTTAGCCTTCTAAACCCGTGGGTTATACAACAGCTACTCCTTCCCCATTGTCTAAAATGGCTCTAGTTGTGTGCCCATTATATGCGATAGGTAGGTGTAAATTGTGTCCATGGATTCCATTATACTCTCCTTCATTGTCAATAGGCACATGTTTACACTCAAGTTGTAAAATACTAGTTGAGCCTATAAAGGCTTAGCCTAAACGATGTTTGGATCCACATGTTTAGCCATTTTCTTCAATAAATGTGGCTTTTATTGGAGTTTTCTTCTATTGTTAAGGTGCATCTCACTTGAGTGTTCTTTAAAAGCTCAATGCTAGGTGTAATCATTTTAGTTTTGGTCATATGGAATCTAATGGATTTTTTTTTTATCGACTCTCTCTCATATTCTCTCGAGTGTTATTTAAAAATATCAATGCTAGTACTCTTTTTTTAATATAAAGGAAGTTCGGCAATAGCCTACTCTCCCGGACTTGAATTAAATTAAGAAACAAAGGTACAAAAGAAGGGGACTAGCGCCCACGGGACCCCCCAAATCCCACAAAGCAGGGGAAACCTGTATGAGTTCTAGGTTGCATTACATAGAAGGTTGATCACCCTCTCATCGCCCTCATGCGGGGCCCACTTGGGTTTGAGCTTGTTGTTGATCAAAATGAGGACGAAGGGGGGGGATTTCTTACAGTTAACAATCCTTTTGCCAAGGAGGAATAGTGATTTCTCAATCGACCATTCCTTGGGGGTATCGCCGAAGTTGAGAGCACACCGCTCCCGCCAGCTTTTCCACAAGACTTCCCCTCTGATGGCGTTCCAGAGTGTCGCGGAGCAGCCGATCGCTTCTCCCAAAAGGACTTGTTTCCAGCTAAGCTGTTTCAGAAGTCTGAGTTTCTTTCCCACCATCTGCCATATTTTGAGGGAGCTGGGGCAGGAGAGGAAGATATGTGGGATGTCTTCAATAGCCCGGTGACAGCGTTTGCACCAAGGAGGGACCCCGCAAATTTTACAAGCCTTGTGGTTAGTCCAAATGCCACGATGCAGAATTTGCCAAAGGAGGACAGACTTCTTAATCTCGATCAGGGGGTGCCAAATACTCATGAATTTCATGTCCCATCGAAGTCGCGTCCAAGCCAGGCACCACTTCTTGTTGAGACTGATCTGGAGGTCAGTCGTTTCTTTGATGTTCGGGATTTTGAGTATGTTATTTCCATTGTGCCATTTGAGACCAAGCGAGTTCGGAGCATCGTGTCCCATGAGAAGGCGAATCTTGTTCCGATCCCATGCGAGGCATCTGCTTTGCAAAGTGTTCCATTCTTCGTAGGAGATGTTTTTGGAAGGATCAATGTCCTCGAAATTGATCCAGCCGTTGGAGTCATGTTTCCAGAGGTGTTTCCATTTTTTGAATCCTTTGTGCCATAGTCTCTTGGCATTTCGAATGTTCCACGACTCCACACTCCGGATGCCATGTACCGGGAACCAGATAGAGTCGTTTTGTCTGATTCCGGCCGCCCACTTCCAGTCCTCACTAATTCTTGTGAAGCTTTTGACTTTGTTCCAGCCCTTCCAAAGGGAGCACACCAGATTGGAGCCTTTCGGGAAGACAGGGATCGGGGAGAATAGCAGGGTCATGACTCTTTCTAGTTTTGTTCAAAGGAAATCTAATGGAAGTTTCCTTGAATATCCACTCTCTCTCATACTCTCCAACGTATTCTAACAATTTCATATGATCGTCATCTTCCTCTATAGATAAATCTATCTATGGAGCACTTTTGTTCAAGGGATAAATCTACAAATTAAGAATCTCCATTGTCTTGAAAATCTTTACAGGGAGGTTCCTGAGCATCTATGCTTTCTCTTTTCCATCTCGCTCCTTGTACTTGATCCCACAAGAAGTTAAGCAATGTTCTTCTACTTCAAGTGTCATTGAACTTATGCCTATCTCTTCATTAGCTATGTCATCAACCACTTAAAATTATTCTTCTATTACAGATTCACGAGAATCTGACATGAGCTGAGTCTCAATGGGATTGTCTAAAGGTTTGATCTCTTTTTTAGGTTTTGACTAAGGTAATTGTATCTCCTGAACCATTAGAGATGCGAGGATATGAAACTTAAGTACCATTATATGTGTTCTCTCCCTAAGTGGAATAGCTTCTTCAAGAACTATTTAAGATAGCAATATTAGCTGTTTGCACATACTAAGCCTTTAAATCTCTAGTTGAGCACCAAGATAAAATTCATGATGTGCTTCCACACTCAAAGCACTTTTTACTCAAGCTTCATATGATTTGAACATCATTTCTAATTCTTTGGGAGAGGATCTATGCCACTCTAGCACAATGATAAGTACCTATGTGAGGAGATCCACCTCATAATTGTCAATCCACAAAGACTTGAGGATGGTATGAAGACCTCGAGCAATTGGAATGCACCAGTGCATGAGTGAAAAGCACACAAGCATGCACACACATACACACACATGTGCACACAAGGTAAGAACAAAAAGATTGAGCAATGGAATCTTTAATTAGCCAAAAATATGGTTACAATGTCTTTTCTTCACTTCAATTCCCAAGATGCTAACCTTAAAAATGAGCTCTCTAGCTCTTTTTATAGTTTTCCACTAGATTTGGCCTTGTCTAGACGTAGTGTTTGACCTAGATAAAAAAATAGGTTCCTATGCCTATTTGGAGGCTTGAATGAGAAAAAAATATGAAATTTGATACATAGGTACTTCTAGTACTCCTCAATCTTGAGGACTCCTCAACGTGAAAAAAATGGAGTTTGAACCATAAAAAATGATATCTACAATGTTGGTATAGTGATAAAAAATCACTCTTGATTGAAAATAATTTTTGGAAATTTGATTGGGCCTATTCTTTGCCTGCTCTACATGATTGTTCTATCTTCTTGACCCTTTTAATCCCTTTCTTTGGCCTTCTTGTCCTTTAATACTCCTTACACTCCCACTCTCTAGTGTCTATCATCCCGGACATACCTTTTTGGGTGGGATGGTCAATGTAGTATTGTATGCCATTTGTGGCTAGTTCATGTTCTTGTAATCTGAGTCTTTTTTCTAGATCAAAATGCAAACATTCCCAATCAATATCACCAGAGGTCTCACGATGGGGTCTTCTGTAAAATTTTGAGTACATTGCTTGTTCACAGGCAAACAATTGAAGAAGACGAGTGTTTTTTGATAGGAACACCTCAGAATGGTAATCACAGAAGTCTACTGTGAACATGTCTTCAAAGGTTTACTTATAACAAGCTAGTAGGTACCTTATTCTTGCATGCTAGGCATAGACAATGCAGATGCCTAGAGTAGAACTCATGTCGTAGATTAGATCATAATTGCCATTCAAAAATCTTGGGTCCAAGATGTATGGTGCCCTAACATTCCTGAATGTTTTGAATATGATCTACATCATGTCAAAAATCTTTAAAAACATTTGAGCAACTACATCTAGCATGGGATTGAGACGAGGTATCCATGCGCATAGTCTCTTCCATAGTATGTATAGCATGTATTTGAATGGATATGTGATCTTTTGGTGTATGTCCTATCTCTTTCACATGCTTGAGCCATGGTGGCCTTTGTGATTCAAGAGTCTCATGTTCTTCCTCGATGAGTCTATCACTAGGAATAGGCTGGGGTTCATATTCTTCTTCAAAATACTGGTCCACAAGAATATTTACTAGTTCCTCTTCTTTGGATGCCTCATGGGGTGATGGAGGTCGTTTGTATTGGAGTAACTTGGTTTACAGTTCTAATAATAGTTGTTGTAGTCCCATTACTACAATTGAGACAAAGACTAATGGATGTGGTTATTGGACTTGAATCAGAGTGGCCCTAGGTCCTAACACCTTTTGTTGTTGTAGTTCTATCATCTCTTCAGAAAATTTGCCATGCATCTACAGTAAGTTGGCATAATCTTCGAGGATAAGGCGAATATTCTCATGGGGAACTACTTGGAATTTTGATGGACTCCTCATTGCACCTAGGGTATTCAATACGAGAGTTGCTAAATTCTCTTGATTTTGTAGTTGCAAGTGGTGATTCTCTTCCTTAGAAACGGCTAGATTTCTTCCTGGTAATGACATGTTACACATAATTTTGGAGTTACATTCCATTTGCATGTGAAGATGGCCTCCTACTTTTTGTATAGCTTCTTGGTCTACTTCCTGAAGCTTTGCCTCAAGTGCGCCATGAGCTTCCTGTAAGGTATGATATTGATCTTGCATGCCTTCATTATCTGCCTCAAGTGTTGAGATATGTTGTTATAACTACACAAAGTGAGCTTGTAGCATGTTATTGCATGCTTGATACTTGGTCAAGAGTTGTGTTATACACTAAATCATGGAGTTTAATCCATTATCTATAGTGGTGGATGCAATGTGTACATTTATTGGTGCAATGGGAGGGAAATTCATAATAGGAATTGTGAATACAATGTCTAGCAATGAAGTGAGTGTAGGCCAATTTGGTGGAAGGGGAATGGGATATGGTGGGATAGTGGGGGGAGGGGGAGGTGGAGTGGGTGGTGATATGTCCATGTGATCGGATGTGGGAGTGTGTGCAATATCTACCATATACATGGGGATGGTAGGTGTTGTGCATGTGGTGGTTGTGAATATTTGTGATGTGGGTGTTGATAGCAAAAAGGAAAAAGAGGTTTGGATGCAGGGTTGGAAGAGGTTTGAAAAATAGGCAACAAATGGGTGGATAGCACGTGGGAGTGAGGTTGGAGGGAAAACTATGGTCAAAAGAGGTTGAGTGATAGGAATTCCCATGAAAATAGATCAAACATCCGGATGAACTACTGCAGATGTGGTGGAAGCTAGGTTTCCCATAGTGGGGTTTATGGATGAACCTACTGAATGGGCAGTAGTATGATATAATGGATTGTCAAAGGAAGAGAATAGGGAATAAATAGGAGCTGGGCTAAAAAAGGTGAAGGTGTGTATGTGTAGAGGAGTGGTAGGTAGGAGACCTACATCTTCGGTCCTAGGGGGTGATGGTGGAGCTATGTGAAAGATAGGTTTGGATGTTTCTGGATAAAAATCACCTAAGTGTCGAGAGTTTTGAGTGGGGATGTTAGGGGACTTGGTATACCATTGTCAATTGTTTGAGAGCTTATCTCTCCTTGCATTCGTGATATTGTGGTAGTAGTCATGTCTCTGTTGTTTCAGATACATTCATCATCATGCTGGTGATAGTGATGGGGATTTGAATATTTTTCCTTGGCCTTTGTTGGGTATGTAGTCCATGTGGGTCATACATCACGTGTGGTCTTTACAACATGTGATCTATGGCCTGCACCACTCTAGATGTCTCTATGAGTATTTGTAGGGACTCAATGAACTAAGGATCTACACTTGCCTCTGCTAAGAGTTGGTTCATAATTATTTTGCTTTTATTTTCAAAAAATAATATTTGAGATCAAACACCATCCATAGTTTCACATAATCCACAAAGTTATGTGGTCTAGAGAGGAGCTCGGTGGCTACTTCTTCCTCTTCACCTTCAAGGTGCTCTAGTTTTTGAGAAAGTTTTCCTTGTTGGTCTTCCACACAATGTACATGCCTTCCTTCCATTTGTTGGCCTTGAACCCTTTGTTGCAAGGTTCCCATGGGAGTGTTTGGGTTTAAGTAGATCTCCACATTTGAAAGTTGAGTATCTAATTGATGCTCAAAGTCAAAAGTGCCTAGATCTTCCATGCTTCCCATAGCTTGAAATTCTAGATCCTTTGACATGAGAGGAACCTCTAGCCTGCCAACGAATTTCCCTTCTATGCAAAAACGAGGGAGGTAGATAGTGAATGATGGAGCTCTGCATTCCGGAGGTGGTGATACTTCTGGAGTCAATAGTGTGCCTCTAGGTTGAACACAAGGAATAGTTTCGTGCATCCTCTTTGACTGGTGAGATGATGCTTTCCTTCCTTTAAACATCTGAAGTTGAGTCCACGTGAATGCCCTTTATATGGGTACATCATATGATAGACATTTATAGTCTATGTGCATAATTTCATAGCATCCATTTAGTACCGACTTACGAAACCATCTATTGTTAGCAACATACAATTGATCAATAATACAGACCAGAAGATTGATTGTTAATCTTGTAGTCATCACCACATACGAGCTGAACCAAATTTTTGTTGGGGGGTGGGTGAAGCAGCCCTTCCCTAGAAATATGAAATGTTTCATGTAGATCCTAAGTGGCACTGATAAGTTTGGTGTCATCATGGCCATGTCCTTCAAGTTCACTAGCTTCATGTTCTTCATGTTCTCATGCATTAAACCTTCCATATATGAAGAAATATGATCACCTTGCATGTTGAGAGTTCTCAAACCAAGTTCAAGGTTAGTTTGAACTTTATCATTTCATTGTTGTGTCGTAGCAAAGGGATTACAAACATTCCTAGTGTCTCCTTCAGTACTAGCTTGTAATGTAAACACAAGATAATAACATCTCAAAAAATCAATTTTGGGCAATTGCTCTTGGAAGTATTCATATAATATTGAATGTTTCCAAATTGCTTAATGTTTTAGAGTATTCTATAGCTATTCGACTCTCGGGAGGAAAATTGAAACGGACCCCAAACATTGTTGAGCTCGCATTTAGATTCCCAAATGTAACCACCATCATCAAGTGGTCCTCGCATCTCATTGAACCAATGTGAATGTATGTTCACTTTGTCTATGTTCCCAGCAAAGGGATCTTGATTGATATCTACCTCACATGTTGGAGATCCACTGGCCTCTTTGTAGAGAGTTCAAATACTGGGATGTCTTGAATGGAGATGGGGAGCTCCATCTTGCCTAGGCAAGGGGTTTCCACTCCTCCCAACCCTATAAAACACCCACAATACCAGACACAGGTCATTTTAGGTCGCGATACTATCACTCATATTTTGGTGTCTTGAGAGTGTCAAAACTCAGTATTTCCTCCATGCTTCAGCTCTTAGCTCTCTCTAAACTTCTCACATAGGCAAGAATGAAGAAAAAGAGGTGCAAATAGGGAATGTACAATAAAAAAAGCAAAGAAGCCAGAGAAGGTGAAGATGGGAGGAGATGGTGGTGATGATAATGATGATGAAGCTGAAGAAAAACTCGGAAACTAAACTAAAAATGACTATTTTTTTTACCTTCCAACATGGCTACTCTATGTCTTAACGTCACACGCTTGTCCTCGAAGCTCTCTCCCTGAGAATAGTGCCAAATTTAGTGTCACTCTAGCACAATGGTAAGTACGAATGTGAGGTGATACACCTCATAATTGTCAATCCACGGAGATGTGAGGACTAGTATGAAGACTATGAGAAAGTGAAGGCACAAGTGCATGAGTGAAAGCACACACGCATGCACACACATACACACACATATGCACAAGTTAAGATCAAAGAAATTAACAATGGAAAGCTTCTATTACAAAAGAGTTCTCTTACAAAAGCTCAAAACGAGCTAAGCTCAAAAGGAGCTTTCCAACAAACCCAAAATCACAACAAATGGATTTTGTATGAGAAAGTTATGCCACTTCAAGGTTCAGGGGTTTAAAACATGCAAATAGGACCTCTCTTAGATTACTTCAGAACACACGATACATGATACTGGTTCTGACGATATGATACTTGTGGTTGGTGATACTTCGAATTCCACGATACGATACTTGATACCACCACGATACATGATACTAGATTTTCAAGATACGATACCTCTGTTTTCCACGATACATGATACCACTATGGAAGATACCACCTCAGGTGATACAACATTATCAAGTGGATACTAACTTCGGTGATACAATACTGCTATCAAAATGATATGATACTAGAATTGGTCAGTCTTAGATACTTTTGCTATTTGCCACTCATAGCGGCCATGAGCTACGCGAAGACGTCCTACACAGAGAGTGTTCGCCTCCCAGCCACGCCCGAGCTTCTACTTGTATTCTCTTTAGAGATAGTGAGAGAGCCCTCAAAACCACTAAGTGTAATACTAATAATCTCTCTACTCAAAGAGATTGCTCTCTCCCCCTTCTACCAAATGGGCATAATGCCCTTAGTGATGCCATGTGGTATTCTTGCCACCTCACTCAAGAGTGTGCATCCGTAATATGACATTTCCTTCCCCTTGAAAGCATTTTCGTCCTCGAAAATGTAGATGAAATGTCCATGATGGTAGAAGCAAATACTCGGACTCCCCTGAACCCCATGCACTCTATGTACATGGTCATCTCTGTGTGTTGTTTCCTCGTATCCTTCCCCTTAAGAAGTCTCATGTGAGATCATCTCAAAGGTGGGAAACCATCTGAGTGGTGCCTACTATCTCCCATGTACACTCCACTTTCCAAACCATCACTCCCGTAACATACAACATCATCCAAATGACCTAAGTCCATATGATGTATACTCTATGGAGTAATAGCATGTAAAACAAGTGTAAGGGTGTCAAACTTATAAGCTTGACCATATGACAATGGAGATAATAAACCATATAATCCTCTAAAATATTGAACAAAGTCCCATAACAAGTGACTGCAAACCCATCTAAAACTAAATGATAGATTGCCCTCATCCCACTCTAGGTCTTCCTAATCTTGAGTGTAATCACAAATAATAGTTTAATCTAAACTACCTTGTGAACTATGCAAATCCATCATCCAGCTCATATATCAGAGTTTCTTGGTAGTAACATGCAATCTCTACATTTCACCAACCAAAAAGTCTGTGGTTTGTCATCCTTTACATTTTGGACTACGTTCTATTGGAAGAGCATCTATTGGCACTAGTGCAAACTGTAATATTTCTCTTCCCTGTAGTTTGCCATATGAATGCAAAAAGCATTCCCTTTGAGATTCAGATGATCCCTAAGTACCCATCCTCCTAACTGATGTTTACCCATCATATTCATGATGTAACACCAACTAAGAGTTTGGTACTATAATAGGTTAGATACATCCCTATCTCCTAGAAACTCAAAAGAGAAGTATCATCAATCTACTCCTAGTCTAACTAATGTCAATAACTAGATTATCTCATCTAGTCAAGGACCATTACTGAAAATAGCATAACTGCTTCTCTCTAGAGTTTACAAGTGAGACTCAATCTAACCATCATGATTAACTGATCTCCCTCTTGCCTTTGATAGAAGAGTGCCACTTCTATCTAGACAACTGAAATGAGAAAGTGAAACTCTCTCTCTATCTCTCTCTGTAATCTCCTCTAAGGAAAAGAGCTCTGGTAGTGGAATCTATTCCACTTTCCCTTTCCCTTTGGAAGAGATTCTTTTGAATCCGTTAGCTCTACTCATCCATGACTGAGAACATAACCTAAGTTCTCAATGTTTTTCCTTCCAAAATAATGGAGAATCATACTCCCATATGAAGGAAATTATATTGACAAGTAGAGTAAACGAATTGGTTCTGAAATATAAACTAAGAGATGTTTTCTAAACACCTCTTCTGTCCAAAGGAAAATATGCTCTATTCTTCTTCTATGAAGAAATCATATTTTTCCTTTCCTTCTTCTTCTCTCAAAGAACAGGAGCTAAAGTGAGACCACTGAGCTAAAGTGAGATCTCTTCTTGATCTTTACCTAATTCCCACTTTCTCCTTTTCTTAAAAGAGAAACTGATGAATTTATTTAGTCGTCTCTTCCATATGTAATGCATAATCCTTCATTACACATCTTCCTATGAAGATGAAGAACATATTTCCCCTAACCAATGAAGGTGTATGTAATGAAGAGTGGAGAAAATAAATTCCTAATAAGGGTGAAAGCCCTCTACTAAAATGGTCAGCAATGATATGACATGATACCGTAAACACATGTGTATCCATAGTAAAGAAGTATCTCTGCCAACCATACTCTGTGCATGGATCTATACGATCCAATCAAACTGATGGAATTATCCTTCTTGAAAAACTAAAGAATGAGTACGTGATAGCAATGGTGATAAAATCACCTATCACATTCTCTACTAGAAGAATAAATCTTCCCCATACTGTGAAGGATAACTCCCAATCCTAGTAGGAGATGTCTACTAAGAGCTCTCCTCTGATATAGTGAGACATGACGTCATGAATGATGAGTCCTTTTCTCCCTGGCCATAGAAGAAGAGTGCTCAAAGGGAAGTTGTTTCCACCGTCCCATACCAGTGGAACCTTCTTCCAATTCATGTTGTCATACCTACACTAAACATATGTAATGGAATATGCAAGTGGACTCTAATGAATCCCATATCCTAGAATCATATCAGTGGACTCAAATGAGTCCCATGTCCTCGAACTAGTCAGTTTGGTTCTAGTCAACAATGTGACAATGGATATCCCCTTTTTGTTCCAAACCAACTTGTTCCTAGGTACAAAGACTAGGTCTAAGTACCTCTCTGTAGATCCCGATATACATATATATGTATTGGGTACCCCAACTGTTCCTGACTAAGGGATCTATGCTCTATACCATAGAGCTCGTGCCATGCTTATGGCCTTCCTAACCATCACTCGAATCACATACACACCCGTCGATGCTACTCATGAAACCCATCTCTGTGATCCCATCTTATTGGTTTCCTTAGTAGTGTAGCAAAAATGCTTCACTACTTGCTCAAGTGATGTGCAAGAATGAAACCAGTCACTCTTTGGGTATTTTTAATAATACCACAAAGTCTCCTATACTTCATGTGAGACTCTTGTGAAGATAAATAAATCTTCACTAACTTGGAGATTATCAAAAATGCATCTCCCGTGCCTGAATGCAACTTCCTGAACCTATAGGATTGCTTGTGCACATTACTAATGGTGAAGGTGTAGCTCCTTCCGTTAGCAATCCTATGGTCTAAATCCATAAGGATTATGTGTAGGGATCCTGTTACTACTAAAGTTGCCTTATGTATAGTACTATGATGGTCCTAGGTCCATCAAATACATGCGTAGAAGCATGTGTATACCTTATTGACATTTGCAGAATAGGCATGTTACCATGCCATATCATTCTTACCTAAAGGCAAGTGCGTATATAACGCCATGTGGCAAGAAAAAATTGGACAGCATTTCCCCAGGAAATGGAATTCCCAAAAAAATTAAACCATAGCTCAGTGGCACTCAGACCAGCCAAAAACATAGGGCTTGACAGGCCCATGGCATGCACGCCATAAACTTATATATGGATTCCATGACCTGCAAAAACACAAAAGTATTTGCTAGCAACCATTCGCGATGTTGCATAGCCATATAGTTTCTGTAATCTTCTTTCCTGCAAACAATAAAAAAGTATACTTCCTGCATGTTGATCCATACTTTTAAGAGCTTAAACAATGATCAACACTTGATGTATGCAATCCCATTCATGCATGTAGATACAGAATATGCCATAACATAGATAAAATGCCAGAAAGCATAAAATATACGTCCCTGAGTAGTCTGATTTTGGAGTTGCATGCATCCAATCCCTCTCGACAAGCTTCGAGACCTCTGCACCTTCCTCCTCAGGTCCTAAATTACACTTTGAAGTGTCCGAAAATATCGGAGCACTCCTCAAATAATAAAGTATGGTCAGGTGATTACAAAAATAATGCAAATTTAGCTCAAAAATGCATTAGTAATCCTTCTTTAGACCTGCAAAAACCACTTTAGGACCTGAAAATTTTCATAAACTAAAATACAAAGCATGTGCAAATAGGTCTAAGTGAAATTACTCAAATCGCCTTCCCGGTTTGAAAAATATGGCTCCCGGAAGGTAGTCGCCAAAAACTGTTCAGACTTTGCAGACCTGTTCAGACCTGCAAAAATTTTTACTTTCCAAAATTTTTTCTCATAAACTAAAAGTAGACCTTGTGCTCTTCGAAATGAGCCGTAGCACGTCCAAATTGGAGTTTCCTAGCCCAAGATATGGCCATTCCAAGTGGGACATATAAACCTAGTGGACTGTTGGAGGGGCTGGAAAAAGTGTAAAAATGTGATTTTTGGAGTGCCTAAAAGCATTCTTCCATCATGCAAATCCTAAAATTCTCTCCATAATCTCAGAGAGTGGTATATGAATATGCCAATAATCTCAGAGAGTGGTATATGCATGCTAATTCACTCCCCAAAAGAGGCCTAAAGCAAGATTTTTGCTTTTATGCAAAAACTTAGATGGGAGCTTTTAGCAAGCTTCTAATCCACTTTAAATGTGGATTTCTCTTGGATTATACACAATAATCCATGGAAAGCCTCTAAATGATCTTTTTCTTACTCCAAGAAGTGGAGTTTGGCAAAAGATTAATTTCTGAAATTTTCCAAAAGTACGGGAAGGGGGTCTTTGAGGAAATAAAATTCCTCCTTAGCTTATCATTTTGATGAATCTAATAATTCGCCTAAGAAGTCCATACACCATACTCTCAGTAAATATACTTTTTCCCATCCATCCGTAGCTATTGCACCTCTTTTTCCCTCTTTCAAAATGGGAATTTCTTAGATTTAGGTGCTGAAATTTTTTATCAAACTGTGATGGAAGGGGGTTTTGTGGAGCTTCAAACTCCCATCAAACTGAGGTATCTTATGGATTTCTTAATCTTAAATGGAAGTCCATACGCTAGACTATAGGTGTGCATGGTTTTTTCCATAAATCCATGAAAAATCCCGCTTCATTTCCCCTTCCCTAAATGGCTACTTATCAAAAATAGCAAATCATAAAAGTAGGCTACTTTGAAAGTGCCTAAAGCTTATTCTTTCTTGTAATTTGAGGGGATTCTTAACTCGAGACGAGAATATATATATCATACTCTCCATAAATAGGATTTGCCTCAAAGGATGGTCTCTCAAACCCTTCACAAAAGCTGAGGATTTCTCCCTCCTCTTCCTCGTCCAAAACGGAGGCTGCGAACCTACGACTCAAGTACCTAACTCATGAGGCTTGTTATTTCCTTCTCTCAACTTATCTAACAAGTAGTGTAATGGAAAGCCTCCATGCTTTGCATGGTCTTTACACCTAACCATTTACCTTCTTTCTTTTCCTCTTTGATCTTTCCTTATTGCCAATCCTTCTTACTCCTGCTTCATGATTATGAAGTTAAACGATGTTTCTCATATGAAATGAGGTAAGCTGTTCCTCTAGCCACCATCTATAGCTAGCCAACAAATCTAGAAGGAGGGAGTGAAGAGAATGTATATCTCCTCCTCCAAAGGCTCAAGGGCGGCAGCAGCTTCCGGACGTCGCAATATGTAGGAAAGGAGAGATATTACCTTCATCATGTGAGCATAGCCTACTTGATAGAGCTTGCGCCTTTCATAGCAGCCACCAGGGATTGATTCCCTCCATCTGCACACGCGAGAACGCCTGGGATCGTTTCACTCTGATACCAATCTTAGATACTTTTGCTATTTGCCACTCATAGCGGCCATGAGCTACGCGAAGACGTCCTACACAGAGAGTGTTCGCCTCCCAGCCACGCCCGAGCTTCTACTTGTATTCTCTTTAGAGATAGTGAGAGAGCCCTCAAAACCACTAAGTGTAATACTAATAATCTCTCTACTCAAAGAGATTGCTCTCTCCCCCTTCTACCAAATGGGCATAATGCCCTTAGTGATGCCATGTGGTATTCTTGCCACCTCACTCAAGAGTGTGCATCCGTAATATGACAGTCAGGATATGATAACCCTTGGTTCATGATAGGAAACCGACTTGTCTCGCAATATGGTACTACTGGCAAGACGATATGATACCAGGAGATCCAAGGCACGATATGATACCAAGTTACCTCACAATACGATACCTTCTAGGTGATCAAAATACTCATTATATGATACCACTCCATTCGTGATACAATCTTGCTTCTACTACACGATACAAAACCAATGAACGGGCACAATACGAAACCAATGAACCGACATGACACAATACCACTTGCATGCGATCATGATACCTCAACCTAGAGATACACTATACCTTGATGGTATCATGATACCTCAAGGAGGCAATACACGATACTCCACAAGTATCGTGATACACAGGAGTTCTGATATCACAATACCAAAACTCAACCGGACACGATACTTGGCGTTTTTGACACCCAAATTCAAAACTTTTTGTGGATATGTGTACCTTTTCTCCTCCTTGTCACTAATATATGCCTATAAATGCAAGGTTACCCTCCAAACTCACGATACAACACCCACAATACCAGATGCAGGTCGTTTTAGGTCACGATACTATCACTCATATTTGGTGCCTTGAGAGTGTGAAACTCAAGATTTCCTCCACGCTTCAGCTCTAGAATCTCTCTGAACTCCTCACACAACCAAGAATGAAGAAAAAGAGGCAAAAATAGGGAGTGTTCTGTCACAAAAGCAAAGAAATTAGAGAAGGTGAAGATGGGAGGAGATGGTGGTGATAATGATGATGAAGAAGGTGAAGGAAAACTTAGAAAATAAACTAAAAATGACTATTTTTTTACCTTCCAACATCGTTATTCTACATCTTACCATCACACACTTGTCCTCCAAGCTGTCTCCCCAGCAATGGCGCCAAATTTTGTGTCACTCTAGCACAATGGTAAGAACAAATGTGAGGATATACGCCTCATAAATGTCAATCCTCGAAGATGTGAGGACTGGTATGAAGACCATGAGCAAGTGAAGGCACAAGTGTGTGAGTGTAAGCACACAAGTATGCACACACATACACACACACACGCAAAAGGTAAGAGCAAAGAAATGAAGAATGGAAATATTCTATTGCAAAAGAGTTCACTTAGAAAAGCTCCAATCTACCACAAGCTAACCTCAAAACGAGCTTTCCAATGAACCCAAAATCACAACAAACAGATTTTGTATCAGAAAGTTATGCCAGTTTAGGGTTCATGGGTTTAAATAGGCAAACAAGACCTCTCTGGGATTACTTCAAAACAGATGATACACGATAATGGGTCTGGCGATACAATACTTGTGGTTGGTGATACTTGGAATTCCATGATAAGATACTTGATACCACCAGGATACACGATACCAGATTTTCACAATATGATACCTCTGTTTTCCATGATACACGATACCACTATGGATGGTACCACCTCACGCGATACAATACTACCAAGGTGATACTAACTTTTGTGATACGACACTGTTATCAAAACGATAGGATCTTGGAAGTTGTCACAATATAGTACCTCTTGTTTCATGATACGATATCAACCTCTCTAGCATTACGAAACTATAGGAAAGACAATCCAATACCAGGAGATACAAGGGATGATACAATGCCACATCACATCACAATATGATACCTTCTAGGTGATCACAATCTAACACCTCTGGGCTCACAATACGATACCACTCGAATCGTGATAAGATCCTGCTTGTGCTACGAGATACAAAACCAATGAACCGACACGATACGATACCACTTAAATGCGATCACGATACCTCCACCTGCTGATACACGATACCTTGATGGTATCATGATACCTCAAGGAGGTGATACATGATACTCGACAAGTATCGCGATACATGAGAGTTCTGGTATCACAATACAAAAAATCAATTGGATACGATACTTGGAGTTTTTGACACCCAAATTCAAAAACGTTTGTGGATATGTGTACCTTGTGTCCTCCTTGTCACTCCTATATGCTTGTAAATGCAAGGTCACCCTCCAAACTCACGATACAACACACACAATACCAGACGTGGGTCGTGATACTATCACTCATATTTTGGTGTCTTTAGAGGGTGAGAGTTAGTATTTCCTCCATGCTTCAACTCTAAGCTCCCTCCGAACTGCTTGCACAACAAAGAATGAAAAAAAAGAGGCAAAAATAGGGAATCTACAGTCACAAAAGTGAAAAACGTAGAGAAGGTGGAGATGGGAGGAGATAGTGGTGATGATGATGATGATGAAGGTGAAGAAAAGCTGAGAAATGGAACTGAAAATGACTATTTTTTTACCCTCCAACTTCGCTACTCTATGTCTTACCATCACATGCTCGTCCTCCAAGCTCTCTCCTGGGAAACGGCACATAATTTGGTGTCACTCTAGCACAATGGTAAGTACCAACATGAGGAGATACACCTCACAAATGTCAATCCGCGGAGATGTGAGGACTGGTATGAAGACCGTGAGCAAGTGAAGGCGCGAGTGCGTGAGTGAAAGCACATAAGCATGCACACACATACGCACATGCGCACAAGGTAAGAGCAAAGAAAGCAACAATGGAAAGCTTCTACTACAAAAGAGTTCTCTTACAAAAGCTCAAATCTACCACAAGCTAACCTCAAAAAAGCTTTCCAAGGAATCCAAAATCACAACAAACAGATTTCGTATGAGAAAGTTATGCTAGTTTAGGGTTGAGGGGTTCAAAATAGGCAAACAAGACCTCTCTAGGATTACTTCAAAATAGACAATACACGATAATGGGTCTGATGATATGATACTTGTGGTTGGCGATACTTGGAATTCCACGATACAATACTTGATACCACCACGATACACGATACAAGGTTTTCACAATACGATACCTCTGTTTGCCACGATACATGATACCGCTATGGATGGCACCACCTTAGGTGATACGATACTACAAAGGCGATACTAACTTCCATGATAGGATACTGCTATCAAAACGATACAATACTTGAGGTGGTCATGATACGATACCTCTTGGTTCACGATACGATACTAACCTGTCTCACGATACGATACTACTAGCAAGACAATATGATACCAGGAGATCCAAGGCACGATAGGATACCAAGTCACCTCACGATATGATACGTTCTAGGTGATCACAATATGACACCACTCGACTCAAGATACGATACCCCTCCAATCGCGATACGATCCTGATTGTGCTACATGATACGAAACCAATGAACCAACACGATACGATACCACTTAAATGTGATCTTGATACCTTGACCTCATGATACAGTACACCTTGATGGTATTGTGATACCCCAAGGAAGCGATACACGATACTCGACAAGTATCATGATACATGGGAGTTTGGGTATCACAATACAAAAATTCAAACCAGATAGGATATTTGGAATTTTTGACACCCAAATTCAAAATTTTTCGTGGATATGTGTACCTTGTGTCCTCCTTGTCACTCCTATATGCATCTAGATGCAAGGCCACCCTCCAAACTCACAATACAACACCCACGATACCAGACGCAGGTCATTTTATGTCACGATACTGTCACTCATATTTTGGTGTCTTGATAGTGTGAAACTCAGTATTTCCTCCACACGTCAGCTCTAAGCTCTCTTTGAACTTCTTGCACAACCAAGAAGGAAGAAAAAAGAGCCGAAAATAGTGAATGTACAATCACAAAAGCGATAAAATTAGAGAAGGTGAAGATGAAAGGAGATGGTGGTGATGATGATGATGATGAAGGTAAAGAAAAACTCAGAAACTGAACTGAAAATGACTATTTTTTTACCTTCCAATGTCGGGACTCTACATCTTAGCATCAGACGCTCGTCCTCCAAGCTCTTTCACTAGAAACAACGCTAAATTTGGTGTCACTCTAGCATAATGGTAAGTACCAACGTGATGAGATACACCTCATAAATGTCAATCCGTAGAGATGTGAGGAGTGGTGTAAAGACTGTGAACAAGTGAAGGCACAAGTGCGTGAGTGAAAGCACACAAGCATGCACACACATACACATACGCACACAAGGTAAGAGCAAAGAAAAGAACAATGGAAAGCTTCTATTAGAAAAGAGTTCTCTTACAAAAGCTCAAAGTACCACAAGGTAACCTAAAAAATGAGCACTCTAGCTCTTTTTATAGTTGTTTGAGTGGTTTTGGCCCTGTCAGACCTAGTGTCCAACCTAGTTAAAAATAAGGTTCCAGGGCTTATTTGAGGGCTCAAATGGAGTCTAAAATCTATGAAAATTGGTAGGATGATACTTCTAATACTCCTTAAGCTCTCAAAATCCTTGGCTTGAATAAAATGGAGTTGAAAAGATATGAAATGGTGTTTACAATATTTTTTAGTGATGAAAATCACAATTTTTATAGGAATTTCTTTTGAAAATTTGACATGCGCTTCTTGGAGCTCCCTATGTGCTTCGTCTTTTTGTGTGTCCACCTATTCGATATGTCCTTGTGCTTTTTCCTTGACATTGAGCTTCAACAAGTCGTAGCATAAGTATCATTATAGGTGTATGGTTTCTATCTAGTGGGCTTATCCTGGAGTGTCCTAGGGATCCTATGTGAATAGACTTCTAGATCGACACCTTTTAAAATATGTAGGCCCAAGCAAATACATCTCTATGTTCTCGTGGGTCATTTGTTAAATTTTCTTCTTCTTTGATACTAAGATCATCTCCTATGTACATGCATCATTCTTCTTTATCTTGAACTATCACTATGATTTTCTTTCTCCCTTCTTTTTATCATAGGTTTCTCCCATGTAAGCTTGCATATTCCATAAGATTTTTCTATCATCTCCTATGTACATGCATCATTCTTCTTTATCTTGAACTATCACTATGATTTTCTTTCTCCCTTCTTTTTATCATAGGTTTCTCCCATGTAAGCTTGCATATTCCATAAGATTTTTCTATCTTCCATTTCATACTTCATGAAGTTCTTTGGTACCCCAAACGATGAATCTTCCTCTTCCTTTTGTTTTTTTTCTTTTTCCTCTATTTGATTGGTTAGCAATACCTCGTTCTTAGACACACCTACATCGTGTTGTTTTTCTTTGACTAAATCTAAGTAATAGTCATCTAAATCACAAAAGGGATCCATCTTCATGGATTCTGGGTCTTCATCATCCTCAAGATCTTCTATGGGTTCACACATGAATAAGGATATATCACATCCATCCCCATCATAATGGGGATTCCATTGCTCTTCATTCACTGTTATGTTCATAGTGGCTTTATTTCTTCCCAACCATGAGACTCAAATTCTTCATCTTGGAAAACCTTTGGTATGTAGGCTAGGTGTTGTACTGATCTAGTGTTCAAGGATGCTCCTATTTCTCTAGCTTCTAATATTTTTTCTTTTGTTTAGGTTTAAGGTCCATACAAGCACACAAATAGCACTAGGATGAAGAAGAAGCTTGGAGCACAACACAATACATAATTAGTTACCAAGTGAATGTTCAAAGATTAAGTGACCTATTAGAGTTATATGCGTATATAAAATCTGGGGAATAAAACCTTCGAAAGAGGGAAAAAAGTTCCCTAGTGGTCCTAAGTGTGTTTGCACACATCACTACCAAAATAACCTTATACATGTCAATTGTTATGTCAAGCTTATGTTTCAACTTGTATACCCATTTAGTGCCAATGGCCTTTTCTCCTCAGGGCAAATAGCATAAATATTAGGTGACATTCTTCATAATAGCATCATATTTTGATTGCAAAGAAACCATCCAATTTTTTGCATTTTTTGCTTCATCAAAAGAAACATGTTCATTCTCATCACAAAAACTAGAGGTAGTGATAGCATAGCTATTTGATGCAAATGTAGCACTATGAGAGCCTAAAAGAGTATGATATGATAGAGGTGCATCTAATTTGCTATCTCTCAAAGTCTGCACTAGCCATTTGGGCTTAAGTTTTGGCTCCTCTATATTAGGCCTCTCATGAACAAGTGCATCATGTAAATCTCCATAAAATATGGAATGATTTGTATCATCATGTGGAACCTGTAAAGACTGATAAAGCCTCATTTGAACTAGCACTTGACTATCCACCTGTAAAAAGAGGCAGAAAAGTTTCATACACAACTTTAGAGGTAATTTAAGTCTCCTTGGTACACTAAAGTAATGGCTAAATTGCATCTTCCACAAAAACCACATCATTACTAACCAAAATGTGTTTAGTCTGTGGATGATATAGACGATAAAGTTTGCTTCCAGAATCGTACCCAACAAAAATACATTTCACTACTTTATCATCCAATTTCGTATGTTGTTTTTCATTTACTAATGCATATGCAAGATTACCAAAGGCACACAGATGAGCAAAAAATGGTTTGCAACCATGCCACGCTTCATACATAGTAGTAGATTGCAGCGCTTTGGTGGGGCACTTGTTTAGTACATATGTTGCACACATAACAACCTCAAGCTAGAAGTTATGTGGTAAAGCCTCACTTTTGATCATGCACCTCGCCATCTCTATGAGAGACCTATTCTCTCTTTAAGAAAATCCAGTTTTTTTAGATGTATACAACATTGTACACTGATTTTAATCCTAGGCTCAACCAAAAATGCATTAAAATCTAAAGACATATATTCTCCCCCTCCATTAGAATGGAGGGTGCCCAATTTACATGGTGACATATTTTCAACCAAAACCAAAGACTATTTGAAGCACATAAACATTTCAAGCTTTTCTTTCAATGGATACACCCATGCATGCCTAGAGAAATCAACAATAAAATTCATGAACTAAAGGTGGTTGCCAAAAGAATGTGCTTGCATAGGACCACATACATCACTATGAACAAGCTGTAATTTTTGAATAGCTGGACCTGAACCATTAAGAAATGCTGTATTTTTTCCAAAATACACCCTTCATAGACATTTTTACATGGTACCTCAAGTTGGGTAATGAAGACATCATTCTAGATTTTTGTAGGCATAGCAAACCAACAAAATGTAGATGACCAAAGTGTGCATGCCAAAGCTTTGTATCTGAGATAGCTTGAGAATCTCCAAATACACATGCTAAATCATTCAAAGTTTTTGCATAATCTATGAACTTATATATCCAACAACATAAAATGTCAAAAGGAGTATTCATATTTCCATTTGAGAGATCATGAATTGTACACCTTTCATCAACAAATTTAACAACCAAGACAATCTTGGCTAATGTTGAAATTGACAATATATTTTTCTTGATCCCTACTACATACAAAGCATCTAACAACATAAAAGAACTACCATCAACCGTAGTCATAATGGTCTTACCAAATTATAGGATAAGAGGATTTTTTGGCGCATGTGATAGTATTCTCTGTAGGGGTAGGCTCAAGTGAACAAAAAAAATTGCATTGCAAGGTAATATGTTTGGTGGCCCCACTATCAAAGTACCAAACTTCTGAGTCTACTAAAAACATACACTACTCATGAGAAGATGAATCATAGCTACAAAAGAGTAGTAAACACCTATTCTTCATTCTATACAAGATTAGCAAGCATTGATTTGGATGTAGAGGCCTCTACAACAACCACTCTAGCCTCTTTCTTCCTCTTTTGTAGCCACCTTTGGACAACTCTTTATGCATGATCATTTCCCTTACATTATTTGCAAAAGTGTTTATGCTTGTTTTCTTCTCCTCTTTGTCTTCCTTCTTTGATTGTGCAACATTATCATATTTTTGCTTACTAGTAGATGAGCTCCATTTGCCTTTTGCCTTCTCACTAGCTAAGAAAGCTTGATCTACAACATGCATAATGTATATGTTCTACATGGATTGGTTTTCCTGTAATAAAATAGAGACAAACTCCTCAAATGTTAAGGCATTTGGATTTTGTTTTGTCATCAATAAAAGCCTGGAAGCAAAACTATGATATGAATCTAGAAGAACATTAAGAACAATCTATATAAGTGAACTGTCTAGAAAGACTTCATCAGCAAAAATAAAATCCGCCTTTAAATCATTGATCGAAGTATGCATACCAATTTTCGTGCGATTTAGACTATGAGTAAAGGGGTGTTGACAACACCCTACATGAAGTAGTGACCTGCTTTGATACCAATTTTTGGAGTTCAAGGTCCACAAAAGTCCACAAATGTTGGTGCAGGGCAATCAACAATTGAAGTTTAATGAAGGATTGGAAGTCAAGGACTGAAGAAAAGTTCAAGTTATCGATGAAGAGCGCGCGTCCGACAGCTACGGCGTCCGACAGCTACGGCGATAGAGAAAATGCATCCTGGTAGGACCGGCAGCTACGACGACAGACAGGTCCGACAGCTACAGCGATAGAGAAAATGCATCCTGGTAGGACCGGCAGCTACGACGACAGACAGGTCCGACAGCTACGGCGATAGATAGACTTCGCTCCTGAAGATGACAAACTAACTGGCAGTCTGATGCTTCTCTGGTGATCTCCATCGACAAATTGCTGACTTTTGCTCTACTGAACTCCTCATGAGTTTGCGTGGAGCCAGGATCCATCGGTGAGCAGCGTGACTGTGCGACCGGCTGACCCCGCGACTGATAGAGCTTGGTTGGGTGTCCATCGTGGAGTTGGCCGTCGATCGCGATTGAGTGTGTGTGTCCGTCGGTGGGCTCGCAATCCATCGCGACTGATTGCGGAGGGTAACTTGCGCTTGGCCCGCGACTGACGGCGGCTTTTCCGCGACTGACGGTTTTTTTTCGCCGCGATCGGTGGTATTCCAGCCCTGGCGATTGATGGTTTTGGCCCGCTCCCCGCGACTGACGGGATTCCGGTTTCCACGATTGACGGTATCTGCGACTGACGGTTTTGGCCTGCTCCACGATCGACGGTTTGGCGACTACTCGGTTTTCCGCCGCATGTGAGTTAATCGAGCGCGTGTGGGCTCTGCCACGTGCGATTGACAGGGTTCCTTTGGCTCTCGACTATCGGCCTGTGTCCCCTCTGCCACGTGGGAATTCACTTCATAAGTGTAGCAGTAAACGACAACTTCGCCAGATATCTCAACTCGCTAGACCTTTCACATTGAAGAAAAGACAACTATTTTAGGGGATTAAAGAAGAAAGTGTCTTGCTGCCTTGTGCTCTGGCTTTTTAAGGGAGCTTTTTTTCGCTTTAGTTCAAAAAGAGGAGAAAAAAAGAAAAAAGAAAAAAGAAAAAAGAAAAAAAAAAGAAGAGAAAAAAAAAGAAAAAAGAAGAAGAAGAAGAGAAAAAAAAAAAAAGAGGAAAAAAGAAAGAAGAGAAAAAAAAAAGAAAAGAAAAAAATAAATATAAAAAAGAAAATGAAAAAGGGAAATTGAAAAGGTTCGAAAAGGGGAAGAGGGCTTCCCTTCTTTGTGGGCTTCTTGGTTTTTTGTCCTTCCCTGTTTTTTGGAGTGCTAGGCGTCGGTGTCTTCCTGGGTTGTGGTCTGCTTTTTCTCCATGTTGGAGGGGCTTGCCTTTGGGATTTGAAAAGTAAAAGTGGTGCAAGTTCCTTTTGGCCATGGATGTGGCTTCTTCCTCTCTCGTGAAAAGTAATCGGGCCCCTCCCCCTGGGGAGACCGACTTCCTAGCCGCTCTGCTGGAGGGGGGGTCGTGTGCTGCCCCTGGGGCATCCGAAAGTGTTGAATCCCCCGTCGTGTCCCTCAGTAGACCCGCAGTTCTGTCCGCTCAGGAGGAGCTCAAGAAAGTTTGCCTCGTCGGCCAAGTGTTTGGCCCTAGGCCCCCGCTCGAAATTGTGCGACAATGGCTTCGAAAAGAGTGGTTCCCTCGAGGACTAATTGTCAGCAAATGTCAGTTCCTACCAGCAAACCACATGCTGCTAGTCTTTGAGAATGAAGAGATGGCGTTCCAAGCCCTAAGCGTAGGCACCTGGCAGTTTGGTCGGGCGACCCTGTGCCTATTCAGATGGTCCCCGGACTTTACTCCTGACAAATCGAAATCACTTCGGTACCCTCTTTGGGTTGAGCTCCCTAACCTCCCATACTTCTTGTACAACTTCGTGTGGGACATTGTCTCTCCTATCGGCAAGCCGTTGGCTTCACGCGAAGACATTGGTGCTCTCATCTATGAAGATGCAAGACACTCGTTCAATGCTAGGTGGCACCCACAAATCTGCGTCGAGGCCGACCTCAGTTCGCCGCTTCCATCAATGATCAAAGTGGACATGGACGAAGGTGATGTTTGGGAGCAGGATATCACCTACAAAAACCTCCCCAACGCGTGCTTTCGTTGTGGTCAGCAAGGTCACAGGATTAAAGACTGCCCTCTCAGGCAAAAAAACAAGCGTTCGCAAGAAGCCTCCAAAACTGCTCAAGACGACAAGGGCGATTTGACCCACTCGAACAAGGAAGGGGATGGCAAGGGCCTCCTCAATCCACAAGCCGATGCTGATGGCTTTACTGAAGTTAGAAGAAGAAGGAAAAGAAGTCCGAGGGCCAACGGTGAGAGGAACAACCTGCCAATTACCCCACACAGCAATTTGTATTGCAATCTTGGAAAGGAGATCAACGAGCTCGACTACCCAGGTGGGAAGCCACCTGAGGTAGACAACTACGACGAGGCCCTAGAGATCCCTGACAACAAAGAAACCCCCCAGGAGGGCTACACTACAAGCAAAGAAGATGGTTTCACTACTAATAATGAAGACAACATGGATAGTGAAAGTTCCATCATTGGATCGACGATCCCGGAAACGTTGCCGAGCACGGGGCCCAATTCTCCCCAGCGGGGGGCATCCCGCAAAGGGAAACAGCCTTTGGAGTTACCCTAGAAAAGCCCCCATAAGAACCGATTTCTAAGTCGGGATCAGATCCCAGCGAAAAAGAAAGATGAAGCCAAGAGAAGAAAGGACAAGGCTCCCTCCCGCAAAGAGGGATCAATACAAAAATGATTGTCATCTCGCTGAATGCTAGGGGGCTAACCGACCCCTCAAGAGCGGCCATTATTGGTCAATGGCTCCGCGACATTAGCTTAAAACCAGACATTATATGCATCCAAGAGATTAAAATTGACGGAGAAGACCTTCTGAAACGGCTCAGACAGGTTTCCTCGGCCCATGTGTGGATCCCAACAAAGCACCAGCGGGGGTCCGGTGGAACGGCTATCGGTGTTAAACAACCCTGGCTTGAAAAGCTTGAGAACTCCATTGAAGATGTAAATCACCGCTGGATTGCGGTTTCTTTTGGTGCTCCCCTCTGTGTTACTATGGTTTCTTTGTACGCCCCTAACGGGGATTTGGAGAGGCTGAACACTTGGACTTCTCTTGACTCGCTTCCCCACAACGTGCTTATATGTGGAGACTTCAACATGGTGGAGGACCCTATGGACAGATGGATGGGCAAGGGCAGGGTCATCGACAGTCGGGAGAAAGAAACGTGGGACATGACCAAACTCCACTTGGATCTGGTCGAATTCAAAGACTCGAATGGCTTTTCCTGGTCGAATCTCCAAGCGGGCGAGGATCTGAGGAAAGCTAGACTTGATAGATGCTACATCTCTCAGAGCTTTACTCATCTGTGGGGCCACCCTTCCATCACGCAACGTACTGACCTCACCATCTCTGATCACTACCCGATCGTTATCACTTTTCAACCTTCCAACAGGACCCACAAGGCTCCGTGGTTCCATGCCAACGCTTCCACCTTCTCTCTCCCCTCCGTCCATCAAGAGATTGCCGATGTGTGGAAGGTGGCGTTTGCCTCTGGCTTGGCCCCAGCCAAGTGCTGGAGAAGTGCGGTCGACAAGTCTCGCAAGATCATGATCAGAACTAAGAAGATGCTCGAGACAGTGCGGCGGGCTCGTAGGGAAGCGCTTTACCACAGACTCTGGCGACTCGAGGAGGAAGTGAACAAAGGAAAACACCAAGCCCAGAAAGGTCTCCGAAAAATCAGAGCAGCGTTGAGATACGAGGAAGAAATACAAAGGAAAAACTTGCAAATCTTCTTCAAGGAGTGGTGGGCTGGAAAAGCCGACAAACCCACCAAAGAGATGTGCAGTATCCTTAAAAGGAAACACAACAGAGAGACGATTCCCCTACTGCTAGACCCACATGGCAATGTATGCAACTCGGAAGAAGATAATTTTGGCATCATCGAAGGGCACTTCACGAGACTCCTGGGAACCTCGAACCCCCTCTCCCACCATAGAAGGGACTGCATGGCTGCCATTTCTAGGGTTTCCCCCCGGAGAATACCACCCAACCTCCACTCCCTGCTTCATGCCCCGATCTCTGAATCAGAAATCATTGAGGTCATTGATGCCCTCCCTCTCGGTAAAAGCCCGGGACCTGACGGACTCACTAACGAGTTTTTTAAATCCTTCAAGCTGGTGGTTGCCACCCCTCTCCGGATGGTTTGGCAAGAAGCACTAAAATTTGGTGCTCTTCCTTCTTGTATAAATAATGGAATTATCAAGCTGATTCACAAGAAGGGGGAAAAAAACAGAATCGAGAACTGGCGGCCAATTACGATGCTCCAAACAGGATACAAGATCGTCGCCAAAGTCATTGCCAACAGACTTGCGTGCCACCTGAGATCTTGGCTTAGTGAGGACCAAAAAGGTTTCATCAAAGGCAGGTCCATCCTGGAAACCATTATGGATATTTGGGAAGGTATTCAATTTGCAAATGAGTCTAATCAAGATGTGGTCTTCCTCAAGATCGACTTTGACAAAGCCTACGATAGGTTAGAATGGGACTATATTCTGCAGTCTCTCCAAGACCTCGGATGTAGTCAGAAATTCACCAAGATGATCGCGACCCTTCTCGGCAACGCAACGACCCAGATTAACGTTAACGGCAAACTTTCGAAGGCGATCCATCTTAAAAGATCTATTAGACAAGGGTGCCCTCTTGCCCCCCTTCTCTTTGCCATCGCCACTGAGGGGCTGAGCAGACTTGTGGCTCATCATGTGGAGGCTGGCAATATCAAAGGCCTCCAGCTTCCTCACGACCACAGTCAAATCATCATGAGACTTTTTGCCGACGATATGAACGCGTTCGTTCACAATGATAATACCAGCCTGGAGACTTTCTGGAGGTGTCTTGATACCTTTTGTGAGGCCTCTGGATCCAAAATCAACCACAATAAGACCGCCTTTAGGGCCATTGTGGGACATCAACCTGGCCTTCTCATTGATCATGGCTGTCAAATCATTCCGCAGGGCCAAATCTTTCGGCTGCTTGGAATCCCCTTGGGGTTTGGCGTCTCTATGGAGCAGCGATGGAACTGGGTGCTGGCCAAACTTGAAAACAAGCTCAATTACTGGAGAGGCATGCAAATCAATCTCGCTGGACGGGCGATGGTTATCAACACGTTCCTCCTCTCGTCTACCATCTATTTCCTTTCTTGCTGGAGACCGAATGAGCAAGGCCTGTCCAAACTGAATAGCATCTGCAGAAACTTTCTTTGGACGGGTGATCATAACAGAAGGGGGGTGCCTAAAATCAAATGGGCCATCTGCACCAGCCCTAGAGATAGCGGGGGGCTTGGCATCCTGGACATTGGGTGTATGGCTAACAAACTGGCAGCCAAATGGATGATTAAAGCTTGGTGCAATAGGGAGGCCTCGTGGGCCAAGCTGATCTTCAGAAACAAAAATGAGTTGGCCCTCACGGGGTCCCCGAACTGGAAGAACCTTGACATCATGACCCTGCTATTCTCCCCGATACCTGTCTTCCCGAAAGGCTCCAATCTCGTATGCTCTCTTTGGAAGGGCTGGAATAAAGTCAAAAGCTTCACAAGAATTAGTGAGGACTGGAAGTGGGCGGCCGGAATCAGACAAAACGACTCTATCTGGTTTCCGATACATAGCATCCGGAGTGTGGAGTCGTGGAACATTCAAAATGCCAAGAAGTTATGGAACAAAGGATTCAAAAAATGGAAACACCTCTGGAAACATGACACCAACAGTTGGATCAACTTCGAGGATATCGACCCTCGCATAAACATCTCCTACGAAGAATGGAACACTTTGCAAAGCAGATGCCTCGCTTGGGATCGTCACAAAACTCGCCTTCTCATGGGACATGATGCTCCGAACGCGCGTGGTCTCAAATGGCACAATGGAAATAGCCTACTCAAAATCCCGAACATCAAAGAAACGACTGACCTCCAGATCAGCCTCAACAAGAAGTGGTGCCTGTCTTGGACGCGGCTTCGGTGGGACATGAAATTCATGGGTATCTGGCACCCACTTATAGAGATTAAGAAGTCTGTCCTCTTATGGCAAATTCTTCATCGAGGAATTTGGACTAACCATAAGGCAAGCAAAATTTGTGGGATCCCTCCGTGGTGCAATCGCTGCCACCGCGCAATCGAAGATGTCCCACACATCTTCCTTACTTGCCCCAACTCCTACAGAATCTGGCAGATGGTTGGACTGAAAATCAGAGTTCAGAAACAGCTTAGTTGGAAACAAGTCCTTTTGGGAGAAGCGATTGGATGCTCTGCGGCTCTCTGGAACGCAATCAGAGGGGAAGTCCTGTGGAAAATTTGGCGAGAGAGGTGTGCTCTCAACTTCGGCGACCCCCCCAGGGAGTGGTCGATTGAAAAATCTCTATTCCTCCTTGGCAAAAGGATTGTCAACAGTAAGAAATCCCCCCCCTTCAGGCACCATCAAGTCCTCCTTTTGATCAACAACAAGCTCAAACCCAAGTGGGTCCCGCATGAGGGCGACGAGAGGGTGATCAACCTTCTTTGTAATGCAACCTAGGCATCAACCAAGCTTCCCCTGCTTTGTGGGATTTGGGGGGTCCCGTGGGCACTAGTCCCCTTCTTTTGTACCTTTGTTTCTTAATTTAATTCAAGTCCGGGAGAGTAGGCTATTGCCGAACTTCCTTTATATAAAAAAAAAAAGTTCAAGTTATGAAGCATGGAAGAAGTGCATATTCAGAAGTTGAAAGAGATGTACACATATGTACATTAATTCAGAGATAGTTCACTTATACTTTTGTATAGTCATGAGCTTGTAAATATTTGCCTATATATACTATGAAAAATGTTGGGGCAAAGTGGAGAGATTATGTGAGAACAAGAATAGAGAAGAATTAGATGTCATTAGACATTTTTAGAAGTGAATATAATCTCTCTCATCACTTAGATGTAATTTTCTCAGAAATGGAAAAATATTGTGCCCGATGTTTCTGTGCATTCTCCTTCTGTGCTTGATCATTTCAAGAATCCTTTTGTAGACATCTAAGTCCATAGTTAATGAGTCTATGGTTAAATTTTGAGAGCCTAATTGTAAACAGGCTGTGAGAATTATGAGTAGGAACATTCATATGTGAAGAAGTGTTCACTGACTCCTAAAAGAGGCGCAAAATTTGAAGTTAATGTTTTGGTCAGTTCTCCTTCCACAGTGTAAAGTTTTGAGCAGGCAAGCACTCAATCTTTAAGTTGGAAGGTAAGCTACTTGTGGCTAAAAGCATTTGTATAAATGGGTTCTAGATTGAGAGAACTAAGTGTTAGAAGTTACAGGTGTCTGAATCGACTTTTTAGAAGAGCTGTTATAGACATAGGTGACTTGTTGAGATCATTTCTCAAGATCTACTGAATCTTTTGGAGTGCTTCAACTTGGAGAAGGTGCGCAAACTGAAGGCAACACCTTGTGCAAATTTTCATAAAAAACTTTACACAATTGATAAGTTAATGAGAGAGATATGTGTAGCAGACTTTCTGTGTAGTCATCTCCTTCACAGATTTTTCAAAATTTTTATAATTGATAATTGATCCTCTAAATTTGGTGAAGATTTGAGTTACTCTTGTTATAGAGGTGCTCTAATTACAAGAGTAGCCTGTTCTTTAGGAGATTAACACTCTCCATCAATGGTATCAGAGCAGGAAGTATTAAAATTGAAGGAAGGAGGATCTCGACTGTTGCAGGTGCAAAGAATTCAACATCTGAAGGTTCAAAAGGTGAAAGCTTTAGGGCAAAGCTTGAGAAGGAGGTCATACGACATCAAGGAAGACAAAAGGAACATTATTCGAAGTAAAGGTACATCTATTACTCATAAAGTTTGAAGAATTCAATATACAGGAGAAGAAAGGATGGGAGATTCTCTTCAAATAGAAAAGTTGGATAGAGAGAACTATCCAGCATGGTCAACGAGGATGGAAGCTCATCTTATGAGCAAAGACTTGATAAGTTACATCACAGGTGAAGAAGAAAAGCCTCAATTCAGAGATCCTAGTGTTCCAACTAGGGAAGAAATTATCAGATTTGAAGAATTGGATGAAGAAAGATGCTCAAGCTAGGAGCATTATCTATATGGCAGTCAATGTGATATATGGAATGCTTTGGAGGAGCATTTCCAAAACACTAAAAAGTCAACAAAGGCATCCTTATGGGAAAAATTTACCACTTTCAAGAAGAAGGCTTCTCAATCCATCTCAGACTATGTAACAAGGATGAAGGACATTGCAGATGCATTAGGAGCAGTTGATGAAGACATTGAGGAGGATAAATTGGTAAGGCAAATCCTCATAGGGTTGAGAGGTGATGACAAATGGAAGCCATTCATTTTTTCTACTGAATTATCACTTGATCATTTTACTCCTGACTTAAATCAGTTGCTAGGACATATGTTAACCTTTGAGCAGGATGTCAAAGGTGAAGGTGACAAGAGTACATGTCATGCAATGTATTCAAAGGATAGGAAGAAGAATATCAAAGGAAAGCAACAAACAAATGAGGATGAAGGTACAACTAGCCAAGCTTACTTCCTAAGAGGAAGAGGAGGTGGAAAATGTAGAGGAAGAGGCAGGAGTAATAAAGATGGAGTCAAAGCTTTCTAGATTTGTGGTAAGACAAATCACTTAGCTAATGATTGTTGGCATAATACTCAGAGTTATGGTGGATATAATCAAAACTTTAATTCAAGAGGAAGAGGTGGCAGAAATCAAAGAGGTAATTTCAGAGGTAGAGGTAGTAGAGGTTACTTTGGAAGAAATGCAGGTAGAGGATTCCAAAGTCAACAATACAACAATACCTACTACAATTATGCTTCAGATCAGAAGGAGGATTCAACATTGATAATGAATGCAACTTGTGAAAGGCAAAGTGAAGACCAAAGAGTCTTCTACATTGACTTAGGGTGTAGCAATCACCTGAGTGACAACATAGCTTTGATGACTGATTTAGAGAATAAGGTAACTAATCATGTAGTTCAAACATGTGACAATACAAAGCATAATGTGAAGTCAATTGGATCAGTGAAGGCCAAGGATGGAAGTATTCTCTTGAGTAAGGTTTTGTATGTTCCTACAATTCCTAAGAATCTGATAAGTGTAGGACAAATTGTTGAAAAAGGTTATGAAGTTAGATTCACTAATGAAGGAGTGTTTGTGGAAGACCCTAGCAATGGGTATAAACAGATTGTTTCAGGGAAGAAAGAAGGAAGATTGTTCACATTGAAGATCCAAGGTAATGTTGGTCATACCTTGTTCACTTATGGAGGACATAAGATCTCTGAGTTAGATCTTTGGCATAAAAGGCTTGGACACTTTAATGAAAGAGGTATCAAAGATCTGGTTAATAATGGTTCAATGCTTGGATTGCCTAATGTTGGAGGTCAACATATGACATACAAATGTGAGGCATGTCAATTAGGTAAGGCTCATAAGCAATCTTATTCCAAGCATGGTTTTATGTATTCAGAAAAGCTTGAATTGGTACACACAGATGTGTGGGGACCATCAAAAGATTTTAGTATCAATGGTTCAAGGTACTATGTGATTTATGTTGATGATGCTACCAGATGGATCACTATTTATGTGATCAAAGATAAGTCAGAGGTATTCAATACATTCAAACATTATCTTGTGTATGGAGAGAAAATTACCGATCATAAGTTGAAGAGACTAAGGTCAGATGGAGGGGGAGAGTATTTCTCTAATGAGTTCAGTGATTACTTGTGGAATGCAGGTATAAAAAGGGAAATTACTTGTAGGTACTCTCCTCAACAAAATGGTGTAGCAAAAAGGAGGAATAGAACTCTTGTTGAGTTTGCAAGATCCATGATGAAGGAGAAAAATTACCCAAATTACTTATGGGCTGAGGCTGTAAATACAGCTACTTATTTGTTCAATAGGTTACCATGTAAAGCTTTGCATATGCATATGTACCATCTCAATTAAGGCACAAATTGGAACCTAAAGCTGAAAAGTATGTATTCATTGGTTATGATGATAAGCAGATGGGATATAGGTTGTGGATTCCATCCACAAAACAATTCCTTGTATCAAAGGATGTACTTGGTATGCAGGTACAATCAATATTAATGCATGTGAATCAAAAGAAAGGTAAATCAAAGGTTCAGATATTTGATGAAGAGGAGAATAATGAAGTACAGGTTGAAGTTGAAGAAGTTCCAAGATTTGATCCAGAATGTGATGAACCAGAAACCTCAAGGAGTGGAGAACTCAGAAGGTCATCAAGACACAAATGACAACCTACAAGGTATAGCTATGACACTTATTTTTTGGCTACCAAAGATTATGCTTATATGATAAAGGCAGATGAAGACCTTTCTACATATGAAGAGGCAAAAGGTAAGAAAAATTGGGAGAAAGCTATGCAGGAAGAGTATGATGCATTGATAGAAAATCAAACATTAGAAGATCATTGGATGCAAATGGGTCTACAAGACAAAGAGATTTGCAGATGGAAGTGTGTCTAGGTATAAAGCTAGACTAGTTGTGAAAGGGTTTGCTCAGACATATGGTATTGATTATGATGAAACATATAGTCCTGTGGCAAAGATGACAACCACCAGGACACTCATAGCCATTGTTGCATGTAAAGGTTGGAAATTATGCCAATTAGATGTGAAGAATTCTTTTTTAAATGATTATATTTCAGATGATGTTTTCATGGAGCAACCACAAGGATTTAGAGATGGAAGGTATCGAGATCATGTGTGCAAGCTCAAGAGAGCTTTGTATGGCTTGAAGCAGGCCCCAAGGGCATGGAATTATAGACTTGTGAAGTTCTTGAAAGAACTTGGATTCCAAGTATCTAAAGCAGATAGTAGCTTGCTTCTTAAAGCAAGTGATGATGGATTCATTTACATGTGCATATATGTTGATGATATAATTCTTACAGGTACAGATGAGAAAGGCATTCAAAGCCTAAAGAAGCAAATGGAGAAAGAGTTCAAAATCAATGACTTGGGAGACTTGTCATATTTCTTGGGCATGGAGATCTCATACACTCAACATGGAGTGTATGTAACTCAAGAAAGGTATTTGAAAAACTTGGTGATCAAGTTTAAAATGGATGATTGCAGGGTAGCACCTACTCCAATGGAGGCGAATCACAAATTGAGTAGATATGGAGGTGAAGAGTTCAAGGACATGAAACTATATCAGAGTTTGGTTGGTAGTCTGATCTATGCTACATTAACTAGGCTTGACTTGTCATATGCAGTTGGAGTATTATCTCATTCATGCATTGCCCTAGGAAAGAACATTGGATTGCCGGTCAAAGAGTGTTGAGGTACATTAAGGGTACACTCAAAGAAGGTTTGTATCATGGTTTTACATCAGATACAAACATCAAGATTTATAGTGATACAGATTGGGCAGGTAATCCTGATGATAGGAGATCAACTTATGGATACTTGTGTTATGTGGGAGATAAGTTAATTTCTTGGTGTTCAAAGAAGCAACACACAATTGCTTTATCATCCATAGAGGCTGAGTATAAAGGCATGGTTGAAGCTGCAAAGGAAGTGATATGGCTTAAGACTCTTATGAAGAGTTTTGACATTATTCAGAGTACACCCACTATTCATGGAGATAACATGAGCTCATTGTATTTAGCTGCTAATCCTGTTTTTCATGCCACGACCAAACACATTGAGATTCAGTATCACTTTCTAAGAGAGAAGGTGATGGATAAAGAGATTGAAGTAATACATACTTCAACAAAAGATCAGATAGCTGATATGCTAACCAAAAGATTGGATGGACCAAAGCTAAAGAAATTTAAAGACATGACAGGTATAAAGAAGATAGAGAAAACCTCAATTGATGATTGAGGGGGAGCTGTTGGTGCAGGGAAATCAACAATTGAAGTTTAATGAAGGATTGGAAGTCAAGGACTGAAGAAAAGTTCAAGTTATGAAGCATGGAAGAAGTGCATATTCAGAAGTTGAAAGAGATGTACACATATGTACATTAATTGAGAGATAATTCACTTATATATTTGTATAGTCATGAGCTTGTAAATATTTGCCTATATATACTATGAAAAATGTCGGGGCAAAGTGGAGAGATTATGTGAGAACAAGAATAGAGAAGAATTAGATGTCATTAGACATGATTAGAAGTGAATAGAATCTCTCTCATCACTTAGATGTAATTTTCTCAGAAATGGAAAAATATTGCACCCGATGTTTCTGTGCATTCTCCTTTTGTGCTTGATCATTTCAAGAATCCTTTTGTAGACATCTAAGTCCATAGTTAACGAGTATATAGTTAAAGTTTGAGAGCCTAATGTAAACAGGCTGTGAGAATTATGAGTAGGAACATTCATAAGTGTTCACTGATTCCTGAAACAGGCACAAAATTTGAAGTTAATGTTTTGGTCAGTTCTCCTTCCACAGTGTAAAGTTTTGAGCAAGCAAGCACTCAATCTTTAAGTTGGAAGGTAATATACTTGTGGCTAAAAGCATTTGTATAAACGGCTTCTAGATTGAGAGAACCAAGTGTTAGAAGTTACAAGTGTCTGAATCGACTTTTTAGAAGAGAAATTTTAGACATAGGTAACTTGTTGAGATCATTTCTCAAGATCTACTAAAGCTTTTGGAGTGATTCAACTTGGAGAAGGTGCGCAAACTAAAGGCAACACCTTGTGCAAAGTTTCATCAAAAAATTTATACAATTGATAAGTTAATGAGAGAGATATATGCAGCAGACTTTCTGTGTAGTCATCTCCTTCACAAATTTTTCAAAATTTTTATAATTGATAATTGATCCTCTAAATTTGGTGAAGATTTGAGTTACTCTTGTTATAGAGGTGCTCTAATTACAAGAGTAGCTTGTTCTTTTGGAGATTAACACTCTCCATCAACAAATAGCACCAAGAAGAAGAAGAAGCTTGGAGCACAACACAATGTAGAAAAAATTACCAATTGATTGTACAAAGATTTAGTAATCTCTTAGGGTTATAGGTGTATATACAAGCAGAGGGCAAAAACCCTCCTAAAGAGGGAAAAAAGTGCCTCAAGATTCTTAAGTGTGTCCACACACATCACTACCAAAATATATCAACATCTCTTCTTCCACTACCTTGCACATCCACAAGTTAGTGTCTTCATGCATCCATGATGGATCATCATATTTCTTTGACTACATAGATATACAATCCTCTTCTATCTTGTGGATATATTTTCACTTTAGGGGTGGGACTTCTCTATATGTGTAGCCTTTTAGATTGATTTTTTTCTCATTACCCCTAAGTGCTATAATTACAAGGATTTGGTCCCCCAATCTTACACTATTTGCAATTGTCTCATGAAGGGTCTACTTGATATCATTTCTTACACATGGTTCTTTCCAAATTTGCATATAGAAAATATGTGTTCAAACTCTACACCACAAGTAGTGAGATTGATGCCTTCCAATAATCCTAATGAGCATTTAATATGGCCATTAGCCATTTGAAGTTTGATTCTTTTGTGTTGTAAGAAAATTTTCCGCGTCGTATTCATAAAGATGTGGTCGTGATGGCAAGACATGTGCCTAAATCTAGGATTGCCTTGGTAATGTGAACTTGTAAGTAAAGGGAAGATATGTGTTTCCTTCTTCACATTCACTCATGTGTCCTATCTTATCGATCAAGATTTCTCATACTTTCCTCTTGGATCCTACCTTCCAATGAGATCAAGCAAGTTATGGGACTTGATTTGCTACATGTTTCCACATTGCTTTTGCACTTTTATAAGCTCTTTTAAAGTGAGATGGCACCCAACTTTGGTGTTCTTCATGGCCTCAGTGTTTCTAGGTATGAATGAATTTTCATTTTTTACTTGTACTATGGGGGATCTTGATTGAAGCAATTTGGATTTCGAGGGACATGTGAAATGAGGTAATTCTTGTTAAGATTTGGACTCAAAGTTTACTCCATCTTCTAATTGAGGTTCTACTTTCTCTCCATACATTGATGGAGTATCTTGGGGATATTGATAATGTAGGTCATCAATCAGTTGAATTAGAGGGGCATTCCCTCATTCATTGGTCCAATTTTTTCTTGAATTCCCCTTAAGAACTCTTGAGAGTACTTGGTAATCGAAGGGGGTATTCCTCACTATGTTGAGTTATGAGTCTAAGCATCTTTTTTAAAGAAATTCCCTTTCTCACTTCCAACATTTTTGTGATGCCAAAGCCTTTGGCTTGGTCACCATTCACTGAAATTGTTCTATTGATCAATGAGTATTCCACTCTCATTTGATTGAATTGGTTTGATTGAAGAGTTGAGTGGCCTCAAACATAGATTGTTCCACTTGCTTTTCTTGCTGCAATTCTTGTGCTTGGGTAATCAATTGGATTAAAAATATTCTAGTTGTGCTAACACTAGAACATTGCACTATGCCTACTATGTTAATTGAAGTTACCTTTGATGCATTGGTCAGCTTTTTATGGCAATTGCAAATGAGATGTTTCTTGCCACAATAGGAACAACAACCTTGAACATGATAGACTAAGGTTGTCTTGCATGTGGAGGGTGTGGACAATTTTATGTAAAATGATGTCTTGGACATCTAAAGCGTGGTTCTCTTGGAGCTTGTGGCCTAACTTGCCTCATCTAGGGTCTAAGGTTAGGATTTGTGTACATTACAATGGCATAATCAATTTTCCAATCGTATTCTTGTGGAGGGCTTCGTATTGGTAGGTTTCTAGATGCTTTGGTGACTATGTAGTACATGGGTACACCATAACCATTTGAAGAGTTGAAGCTATTAACATTAGGATCGCTTGTTGTAATCATCCAAGAAACTGATGCTAGGGCTGGAATCTTTATTCTCTTCCACTGTAGCATACTTTATTAAGACCACATTTGCAAGGGGTGGTGGTTGTTGTCCTAAAAGAAATTTGGCCTAGGTTGGGGCTTGTAACGATATTCATAGTTGTGGTGTGGTCTATAGTAGGATTGAGGCTAGTACTAAGGTTGATACCTATAAGGCTATTGGTTGGTCTTCCTAACTGTTTTTATATGGCAATTGTGTGCTAAGTGGTTGGGGTACTTGCTCCATCTACCCCTATTTCTTCATTGCCTCTTGATGAACCAACTTATGAAGTCGGAGAAGCCTCTAGAGCACCTGAAGAAAGAGGTGTAGATGAGCTAGAACTTTCACCAAAATTTCAAGAAATTCCAAAAGGGTACACGATAGTGGGATTAAGTCATTTAAAGGAAGAAACTTAAGTTAAAAGAGTACATAGATCAAGTAAATTATACAAAGCATTTTGAGATCAATAGTATTCTTGCACTAACTTCAATTGAAGATGAACTAACTAGTGATGCATTACATAATTACATTTGGATGAAAGCAATGCAAGAGGAAATTGATTCGATACACAAGAATCAAACATGGAACTATGTGAATTGCTGAAAGGTAAGAAATCAATTGGTGTCATGTGGATCTTCAAGATAAAAAGAAAAGTAGATGGTACCATTCACAGGTATAAAACCAGACCTATAGTAAAAGGTTATGCACAAAAGAAAGGAATTCAATATGATGAAACATTTGCACCTTCATTTAGCATGACCATATTTAAAATAGTACTTTCAATTTTTGCATTTTTCAATCAGAAAGTATACCATTTAGATATCAAGATAGCTGTTCTAAATGGTGATCTACATGAAGATGTCTACATTAAGGAACCAAAAGGTTTTGTCAAGATAGGTAAAGAACACTTAGTATGCAATATTTTCAAAGCACTTAATGGTTTGAAGCAAGCACCAAGAGCTTGGTATGAAAAGAAACATTTGTACCTATTATCCATTGGCTTTGAAAACTTAGATGCAATTCCTACCCTATATATTAAGGTAGAGTTAGATGTCTTGATTATAAGCATTATCTATGGAAATTTAGGATCATGATAGGTCCCAAGGATTTAGATCTTTAGTTTTAAGGCACAACTCAAGCATACCTTTCATATTAATGACCTTCAGATTCTAGACTACTACTTACAAATTGAGTTAAAATTTAGGAATGAGAGTATCTATATGACACAACAAAATACATTGAGAAACTTTTGGACAAGTTTGAAATGACAAATTGTAAACTTTTGCAGATATCTATGGATGCTAATGTCTCATTATGGGTAGAGTCAGAATCATAACATTTTGATGCCACTTTGTATACTAAAGGAGTCGAATGATTGATCTATCTATGTAATACATAACTAGACATCTAGTTTGCAAATGTCAAGTATCAAGATTTGTGCACAAACCACTCAAGATTCATTAAAAAGTAGTTCATGGACATATATCTAGAGATAGACATCAAAAGCCATGCAAAATTTGAACCTTATGCCATTATGACATTGAGGGGGGATTGTTGGGAAAACAATGTCAAAATGTCCCAAAGTTGAAATTTTTCTAGCAAACCTTATTTGAGGACTTAGCCAAAATTTGGTCAAAAATGGGGAAAATTTTTATTACACCATTTGAAAGTAATATTTGAGGTCTTTCTAATGATATATAACATTGCACCATTTGAATGAAGATTGAGACTCAAAATCTAAACCCTAACTTTGCTTTCCAACATGCTTTTCAACTTGCAATTAAGTGTTGGAAGATCTTGGATTTAACCTGTGATTCATTTATTGGGTTTGTCACACTTCCAACAACTTGGTAGCTAGTCATAAGTATGAAGGATTTTACATGTATTCTCAAGTTACAATCAAGTGCCCACTGATGAAGATGATCAACACAAAAATACCTTTGAAATAGAATGGAGCATCTTTTTGTTGAGATATCAAGATCAACATGTGATGATCCAGGATGACACGTATTAGTGTTTCATTTCTCTGACATGTATAGTGGTCATGTCGGTATATGTCAGGGACACTCATTGAGCTTTATTAGATTTATCCACCGAGATTGATGACACATTTGTTTCTTGCGAGCTCACTCATTCACAGAAATTAGGTTTTTCCTTATGTACTGGTCTTTATATATTGCACTAGTTGTATTCTTGTACATTCCTTTTTATGTAATAGAAGAAGAAGAAGATCATTCTTCCTTGCCTCAATCTGAGTGTGTGCTTCTCTTTGATTGTGAGAGTGTGTGTGTGAGCTCTCTTCCTTATCTCCTTCCTCGTGACATGGTATCAAAGCTAGCGTGGTTGTAGAGAGCTTGCGAAGAAGGCCAACGATGAAGAGTATGCGCCAAGGTGTGGAGAAGGCGCGATTCACAAACGACCTCAGATTGCTACGAAAATTGGCATGAAGGTAGAAGAACTCAAAATAGTTTCGAGAGTTATCCCTTTCAGGTCACTTAGTTTTGTCAGATCAAAGTTCCAGAGCCCTCTCAACCTCCATTTGGAGCTCGCATGGTGGGGCCCATACTAAAACTAGGTCAATTTTGGAAACTGTAACTTGCACCGTGTTCGGCAACACTCATATATTCTAGTTCTAGAATTTCAAGCAATTTCGTGTACTAATGATACACGCAAACTGTGTTTTTCTGAGATCGAACTGTCACGTCATAGTGCAACAGTGTTCAAGCAGAAGTGCTGCTTGTAGTGTTTTGCAGTGTTGTGAATAGCTGTAGAAATGGCAAACGTAGTCAGCTTATGAGTGATAAGCTGGATAAGAAAAACTTCCATGCTTGGAGATTCTGGATGATAAATTTCTTGATGGAAAAAGGCTATTGGAAGAACATCAAAGGAGAGAATGAAAACGCTCCACAGTTACTAGAAAGGAATCAGACTGTAGACTAGTTACGAGCATATGAAGAATGGAATCAAGGAGCACGAAAGGTAATGTATTGGGTATCTTTTAGCATACAAGATAGCATGATTGGACACATACAGGATGCCAAGACTCTGAAAGAGGCTTGGAATAGTTTGGTGACATTGTATGAGACCAATACAAAGGCATGGAAATTGCAACTCAAGAATGAGCTACATACATTGGAGAAAAAGAGCATGTTGGTAAGTGACTATAGCATGAAAATGAAAAGCATATGTGAGTCACTTGCATTTATTGGAGTGAATGTAGGTGATGATGATAAGGTGGAAGTATGACTTCCTGGTTTAGGAGCTACATATAAGCAGTTCAAAACTTCTATACAGACGAAGGAAAATATTCCAAATTTTGCTGAGCAGGTATTCTACTCTGGAAGAGGAAGAGGTAGAGGCTTTGGAAGCGGAAGAGGGCACAATAACCAAGAACAACAACAAAATCATGCAGGAGGAAGAGGACAGTTTTGAGGCAGGGGGAGCCCAAGAGGTCGCAGAAATTTCCAAAGAAATGATTCAGTTAATGACAATAAAGGATGCTAGAATTGTGGTAAACCTGGACACTTTGAACGTGATCGCAAGTTGAAGAATCAAAATAACAGAAGGCAACAAAACAACTATGTATCCACAAGTGCAGATGATTTTGAGAAGTTGTTCATGGTTCAACATCATATGATGGATATTATGTCTGTTGATAATTCAAAATCGAATGGTAATGTCTAGTATGTTGATTAAGATGCTTCAAATCACATGAACAGTCATGCGGAATGGTCTAGTAGTTTGCAAAAATTATGAGTTCCTGGATATGTTGAAACAGGTGATGATACATCAAGTCCTATTGAGCATACATGAAACATAGCATTGTCTATGGAGGATGGGAAGGTAAAACATCTTGCTGATGTGCTGCATGTTCCAAATATAACAGAGAATCTAGTTTCTATTGGACAAATGGTTGCGAGGGATTACAAGTCAGGTTCAATGCTGATGGGTTATATGTAGAAGAGTACAAAAAGTATGGTCTATTGATTGCCAAAGTAAATGTGAAAATTCTTGAAATGAATGTAGCCATGTTTGTAAAAGGTGGAGGTGAATTTTCTAAAAAGTCATAGAATTCGACATCAGTTTTCATGCAGGTACACACCACAAGAGAATGGTGTTGCTGAATGCAAAATAAGACATATTGCAGAAATAGCAAGAGCCTTGATGGCTGAGAAGAATATGCCTCATTGTTATTGGGCAGAAGCTGTTCATACTGCTGTATACATCATGAATATCCGACTACTGCTATACATCAAGTTACACCTGAACAGAAGTTTACATGTAAAAATCCAAACTTATCACATCTAAAAGTTTTTGGCTGTATTGCATATGTACATGTTCGAGATGAATTGAGGAAGAAGCTTGATCCAAAAGCAAAAAATGTGTCTTCATTGGATACTCCCTTGAGCAAAAGGGATATAAGTGATATAACCCACTCACACGACAGGTGAAGGTGAGCAAGGATGTGGTATTTAATGAAATGTCAAGCTTCTATGAAGATGCCAAAGAAGAACTGAATCTTGAACCAAATGACAAAGAAAATGCTGAAAAATCAAGTGCAGAATCGTAAGCTTTTAGTGAACCGGATGCATCACCAAACAATAGCTCAAACTCAAGTCCATGGAGTGGAAGATTGCGTGGAAATTTCAGCCCAGCAAATTCATCAAATACATCCAAGAAAGCTAAAGAAAAGCTTTCATATGGTCATAAAACATGTGCACGTTTTGAAGACGTTGATGGAGATTCAAGCGGTTCAGTAAAGAGTCTTGATGAGGAACTTGGATTGCCCTCTATAAAGACTCCACGAGTAAGAAAAGCATATGCAGATGATACAAGGAGAAGTGACCCAAGACCAAGAAGATTTGGGAGGATACGGAATCTAGTGCAGCGATTGACATATGATAGCTACATGGCTCATCATTGTGCCTACAGGAAAAAGGTAATACAAGATGCTTAACCTTCTTCTTTTGAAGATTCAGTTGGAAATTTAGATTGGGAAAAAGCTATGGATGAGGAACGGCTGCACTTTATGGAAATGAAACATGGAAGATGGTTCCATTGCCACAAGGAAAGAAACCCATAGGTTGCAAGTGGGTTTACAAGGTAAAGCACAATGATGATGGTAGCATAAGCAGGTACAAAGCACGTTTGGTAGCAAAAGGATATGCACAAAATTATGGCATTGATTATTAGGAAACATTCAACCTTGTAGCTAAAATGTCTATTGTTAGATCACTTGTTGCATTAGCTACAACAAAAGGGTGGACTTTGAATCAGATGGATGTGAAGAATGCTTTTCTACATGGTGAGTTATAGGAAGACGTATACATGGACCAGCCACAAGGATATGAAGATTGAAAGCATGCAAAATATGTTTGCAGGTTGCAAAAGGCTTTGTATGGGATGAAGCAAGCTCCTCATGCATGGCATGCAAGGATTGCTGATTACTTAACCGCCATTGGGTTTTCTATGTTTGATGCAAATCATTCACTATATGCAAGGACGGGTGATGATGGCATCACAATTGTGGCTACTTATGTTGATGACTTGATTGTAGGTGGTGATAATGAAGAAAGCATTAAAGAGGTAAAGCAACTTCTTATGCAAGAATTTGACATGAAGGATCTTGGTGTATTGTGCTACTTCTTGGGCATTGAGTTCATACATACAAAAATAGGTATATGGATGTCGCAAAGGCAATATGCATTGAATATGTTGCAAAAGTATGTTATGGCTGATTGTAAGCCAATTTCTATGCCATTAGATCCGAATTTGAAGTTGGATACTACATGAGGTGAAGCATTGGAAAATACTACTATGTAAAGGAAAATTGTGTGAAGTCTTATATATCTCACAATTACAAGGTCTGATCTAAGCTATACTGTTGGACTTGAAAGTCACTTTATGCAGGTTCCCAGGAAGCCACATTTGGATGCTCTGAGGGGCACTCTATGTTATATGAGTGATACTTTGGATTATGCAATGTTTTATGAAGCTGGTGTAGATTTGTAGGTTCATGGATACACCGATGTAGATTGGGCTGGTAGTATTCTAGATAGAAGATCTACTAGTGGCTTTCTATTCTCACTTGGAGGTGCACCTATTACATGGAGCAGCAAGAAGCAACCCACTGTTGCTTTGTCGAGTACAGAGGCTGAGTATAGAGGTGCTGCAATGGCAGCATGTGAGGCATCATGGCTAGAGATGCTACTTGCAAATTTACGTGTGGAAGTGCAAAAGCCTATCACCATCTATTGTGATAATCTTAGCAACATATAGCTAGCATGGAACCCTTTGATATCTTCACTAAAGCACTTGGAGCAGAGAAGGTGAAGAAGTTTCGAAAGATGCTTGGATTAGAGGACATGGCATTGAGCTTGAACGGGAGTGGTGAGATAGCAAGCTGAACATGTGATGATCCAAGATGACACGTATTAGTGTTTCATTTCTCTGACATGTATAGTGGTCATGTTGGTATATGTCAGGGACACTTCATTGAGCTTTATTAGATTTATCTACCAAGAGTGATGTCACATTTGTTTCTTGCCAACTCACTCATTCGTGGACATTTGGTTTTTCCTTATGTACTGGTCTTTATATATTCCAATAGTTGTATTCTTGTTTTTAGGTCATTCTTGTACATTTCTTTTTATGTAATAGAAGAAGAAGATGATTCTTCCTTGCCTCGATCTGAGTGTGTGCTTCTCTTTGATTGTGAGAGTGTGTGTGTGAGCTCTCTTCCTTATCTTCTTCCTAGTGCCACTTTGCTTTTAGAGTGATGCCATTTGAATTGGTCTGTGCCACATCTTTAAGAATTTTTTTTGAAAATTCTGAAAATTTTTCTTGATCACTTATGTGCTTATTTAGATGAGTAACAAAAACATGTTTCAGACTTAATATGAATCCTTGATGAATGTCACTTGTATAAAGTGTGAAGAGAGATGGTGGATGCAATCCAAAGATGAGTAGGTGCTGCTACAACCAGCTTCACACCAGCCAACTAAGACTTCAGAGTTGATTAGTAGACCCTTTAAGCTTTCTAAATCCACCAAAATATCAGCCAAGTACTTTGGAACATGTATCCCAAAAGTTTAAGTCAAGACAGACTAGTTGCGAAATGACTATCTCCCAAAACTTGCTATTTTTGGACATACACCTGCTGGAAAAAATGAACAGTGCTCTGAACCTGGTAGGAATTAGAAAAATTCCTTTTGGGCATAGCAAATAGACTTAGCAAGCTTCCCAATCCAAGTTAAAACACTTCAAATGATGGACTGAGCACTGAGAACACGATTTATCAATTTCTGGAACATGCCCACCATTCTCGGGGCTCTACAAAGATAGACCAGTGAGCCGTAAATTGCAGATATCTTCAAAACTATTAATCCAATGACCTTGAAAATGTATAGGTAGAAAGTAGAGAGTATGCGCTATTCAACGCAAGTTAAATCACTGAAAAAAGTTCAGTAGAACGCGAGATATGACCTTCTGAAGGTACTGCTCTAAGTGAGTATAATAGAGAACAAAGTAGAGAAGTGAATGATAATAAATGTATAAATTATATGATTACAACCACATTGGCAATGAATCTTTGCACAATGGGAGTAGAATGATAGAGCTATGGAGTAAGCTCTTCAATCTCTACAAAATGACATGAAGTGGTCACGTACAAGGCTTGCTTATCGCCTCTTCCTTCTTGCTCCTTTTATAGCTATTTTTGGAGGGAGTTTTGAATTCGAATTCGAATGGATCCACCTAAAAGTGATCCCCAAAGTTAGGAGATATTCCCTCAGCTCAAAAAGTCATGGGTTTTGGTAGTTAGAACCACGAAATTGCTTTTACATCATGCATGAGGTAAGCCATCCTTTTCCTTTTTCTTTTTTCAATTACAAGATATAAAAAATGAACTCTTTTACAAGAGGTGTTCACATGACTACTCATGTGACTTACAAATGAGGATGATATCAAATATATCAAGCATGTAGGCTTGGGTAAAATGCACCAACAGCTCCCCCTCAAGCCTAACATGCTTGGCCTCCAAATAAGTCTTCAATTGTCCTTGATTTCCTACAAGCCAATCATCAACTTGAATCTACTTAACTTTGTACCATCAAGAGCTTTAGTCAACATGTCTGCACATTGCATATCTGTAGAGACATAGGATAGTTGAATATCCTTGCTCATTAGCTTCTCCCTTACATAATGGTAGTGGACTTCAATATGCTTGGTTCTAGCATGGTATACCGGATTAGCTGCTAGATGTAGTGAGCTTGTGTTGTCACCAAAAATGTGAGGTGTTGAAGAATGAAGTCCAAGATCTGTGTACAAAGACTTTAACCACAAGATTTCTTGAGTTGCATTAGCCAAACCTCTATATTCAGCTTCAGTAGAAGATAATGCCACGGTTGGTTGCTTCTTCGATGACCAAGAAATGATTTTTGAACCTGCAAATGATATATACCCGGATGTGCTTCTTCTATCATCTTTAGATCCGGCCCAATCTGCATCTGAGTAGACCTTTAGCTCAATATCTGAAGTATATGAATAAAACAAACCTTCATTCATGGTCCCCTTTAGGTACTTGAGGACTCTCTTGGCCGCTTCCATATGTGGTCTTCTTGGCTTATGCATAAATTGACTCAATATGCTAACACTATAGCATATATCCACCCTTGTGAGTGTTGCATAGTTCAAACTTCCAACGAAGCTTTGATAGCTTGTGATGTCTTCAATTGGCTCTCCTTCATAAGCACTAAGCTTATGATTTTGCTCCATAGGTGTACCTGCACACTTGGTATTTTCCATCTTGAACTTGATGAGCATGTCATGGACATACTTCCTTTGTGTGATGTATATACCTGAATCTGTGTAGATCAACTCCAATCCAAGAAAATAAGTGAGTGGTCCGAGGTCACTTATTTTGAACTCCTCCTTCATTTGACTCTTTACCTGTTTGATTCCTTCAAGATCATTGCCTGTGATAATAATATCATCAACATACACACAGAAATAGATCACTTCGGATTCATTCCTCTTTATGAACAAAGAGGTATCCGCCTTGCTAGCTTTGAATCCTTGGTCCTACAAATAAGTCACCAATATGAAATTGAAAGCTCTTGGAGCTTGCTTCAATCCATACAAAGCTTTCTTTAGTTTGCATACATAGTTAGGATGATGTGCATCCTCATATCCAGGAGGTTGTGCCATATACACTTCCTCAGAAATCCATCCATTCAAGAAAGCATTCTTTACATCAAGTTGACAAAGATTCCAATTTCTAGATGCAGCAAGACTAATGAGAACCCTAATTGTAGGCATTTTTGCAACAGGAGAGAAAGTCTCCTCATAATCAATACCATGGGTTTGAGCAAACCCTTTAGCAACTAACCTTGCTTTGTGTCTATTTATACTTCCGTCTGGATTCCTCTTGATTTTGTATATCCATCGAGATCCGATTATCTTCATAGATGGCTTGTTAGGTACAAGCTCCCAAGTGCCATTCTCCTTCAAGGCTTCCATTTCTTCATGCATTGCATCTCTCCAAGCTTTCTTGCTTTGTGCTTCTTCAAATGTGGTAGGTTCTTCATTGGTTGAATCCTTTGCAATGTAGATTGAGTGCTTGGTGACCAAAGAAGTATCATAACCAAACCTCTCTGGTATCTTCTTCTCCCTTGAAGACCTTCTAAGTGGTTGATGTGAGCTCTCGGGTCCATATGTAGCATCCTGCATCTTTGCTTTTCCTTTGTTCTTCCATAGCTTTACTCTTTCCAAGTCTTCTAGGTGAATCTCCGAATCACTTTCTTCAATCTGCTTTGGCTCCTTTGGTTGAAGTGATGGAAAATCTTCATCCAAGTCATAAGGCAGCTTCAATTTCCTGTCATCATCAAACCATGATTTGTTTTCATCAAAAACTACATTTCTACTCACAGAAAATCCTTTATTGGTTGGATTGTACAATCTATATCCTTTTTGGTTTTGATCATAACCAATGAATACACACTTCTCTGCCTTGGGATCCAATTTCCCTCTTACTTGAGAAGGAATGTGAGCATAGGCTAAGCATCCAAAGATTTTACAATGCTCTAGACTAGGTCTTCTTCCATTCCACACTTCATATGGAGTGGTTCCATCTAGTGACTTAGCTGGAAGTCTATTTATGAGATATGTGGTTGTCGACACAGCCTCTGCCCATAGGTAGTTTGGCAATCCCTTTTCGTTGAGCATGGACCTTGCAGCTTCGACAATAGCTCTGTTCCTCCTCTCTGCAACACCATTGAGTTCGGGTGTATACCTTGTAGTGAATTCCCTTTTAATGCCTCTTTCATGCAAGAAGGCATCAAATTCAGAAGAGAACTATTCTCCTCCACCATCTGATCTTAGTCGTTTCAAAGTCCTACCTGTTTGGTTTTCAACAAGAGCAATATACTGCTTAAAGCAATTAAACACTTCATCCTTGTGCTTCATGAAAAACATAATGGTCCACCTGCTACAATCATCTATGAAAGACACATAATATCTTGAGCCTGATATAGATGGCTCCTTACTTGGACCCCACACATCCGTGTGCACTAGATCCAAAGTATTTTGATACATATATCCTTTCTTATTGAAAGGTTGTCTATGAGCCTTGCCGAGTTGACAAGCTTCACACTTATAAATCATGTGTTGCCTTGTGATATTAGGCAAACCAAGTACACTTTGGTCCCTGCAAATGTGTTTGAGTGTCCTCTCACCAATGTGAGCAAGCCTTTTGTGCCATATCTCCAACTCTGTTAGAGTTTGAGATCCATAGCTAAACAAAGCTATGTTCTTTGTATCTTCCACTTCAAAAGTGAAAAGCCTTCCTGTCTTTTCTCCTTTGGCAATCCTTCGAAAGCCTTGCCTTGGGTCTTCAACATATGCTCCAAATCAGTTGAATCTAACCTGCAATCCTTTTTCAACGGTCTGTCCAACACTTATTAAATTTTTGGTAATTGTAGGGACATACAAGACTTTGCTTAAGAGGTTCATATTCCCATCTGATGTCTTCACATTACCTATCTTCTCCACTGAGTGCTTTGTGTCATCTCCTGTCTGCACTTCATGCTTGTTATGAGGATCTTCCAAATCAGAAAGTAAAGCCACATTTCCTGCTACATGGTTCGAGCATCCCGAATCAATGTAAAATATGTGATCATCATCCTTACCCTTCTTCGCTGATAGATTCATAATCAATAATGAATCTTCTTGACTTTGGTCCTCTGCATAATTATTGTAATCTCTTCTTCCTCTATGGCCACTTTGATAGTTGTTGTTGTTGTTGTAATTCTTGTTGTAGTAGTTGTTGTTGTTGTAGCCTCCATTGTATCTACCTCTATTTGATCCATAGCCACCTCTATTGAATCCTCTTCCTCTTGAGTTCCTCAGGTTCCTGAAACATTCTTCAATAGTATGGTTAGATAAGCCACATATGTTGCAAGGTTGAGATGATTGGAATCTCCCCCTGCCTTGCTTTCCACCTCTGCCTCTTCCTCTAGCTCTTCCTCTACCTGCAAAGTTTTCTTGGAAAGAGCTTCCTTTATCTTCATTCTTCCTATTCTTTGACTTGTCCTTGACCTTTGCTTTATCAGAATATAAAGTAGAAGTTTCATTACCTCTTGAGGACTCACCACCTTTGCTAATCTTTGCTTCATGAGTGAAGAGTTGGCCCATGAGTGTGTTGAGGTCGGGTATATGCATATCCATGTATAAATCCATGGCTGTTGTGAATGACTCCCACTTGTCGTCTGCTTTGATTCCATTCATGATATGTCTTATGATTTGCTCCTCTTCAATTACCTCTCCAATGCTTCCAAGTTGGTCGGAAATCTCCTTCATCTTTGTGACATAATCAGTCACATTTTGCTTCGGGCTTTTCTTCATTGTTGTGAACTCCATCCACAATTGGTTCTTCCTTGCTCGAGTGTTGGAAGAGAAGAAAGAAGCAAGTGCATTCCAGGTCTCTCTTGATGTCTTGCATCCCTTGACATGAGGTAAAAGAAAATCAGAGATTGAGTCTAGAATATAGGACCTTGCAAGTGCATCCTTCGAACACCAATTCGAAAGTCCTTCCACTTCTTCATGTGATGGTTGCCCTTTGTTCCTCATGGTTGGTATTGCTTCATCTCCGGATATGAATCCGTATAGATTCCTCCCTTGAAGGTAAGCCTCCATCCTTAGAGACCATGCCGGGTAGTTGTTTCGATCCAATTTGTCAATTGTTGATGGAAATCCATCTCCCATGTTGCTTGACTATGCTCTGATACTAGTGTGAAGAGAGATGGTGGATGCAATCCAAAGATGAGTAGGTGCTGCTACAACCAGCTTCACACTAGCCAACTGAGACTTCAGAGTTGATTGGTAGACCCTTTAAGCTTCCTAAATCCACCAAAATATCAGCCAAGTGCTTTGGAACATGTATCCCAAAAGTTTAAGTCAAGACAGACTAGTTGCGAAATGACTAGCTCCCAAAACTTGCTATTTTTGGACATACACCTGCTGGAAAAAATGAACAGTGCTCTCAACCTGGTAGGAATTAGAAAAATTCCTTTTGGGCATAGCAAATAGACTTAGCACGCTTCCTAATCCAAGTTAAAACACTTCAAATGATGGACTGAGCACTGAGAACAAGATTTATCAGTTTCTAGAACATGCCCACCATTCTCGGGGCTCTGCAGAGATAGACTAGTGAGCAGTAAATTGCAGATATCTTCAAAACTAGTAATCCAATGACCTTGAAAATTTATAAGTAGAAAGTAGACAAATGAGCTATCCCATGCAAGTTAAATCACCAACAAAAGTTCAGTAGAACGCGAGATATGACATTCTGAAGGTACTGCTCTGAGTGAGTATAACAGAGAACAAAGTAGAGAAGTGAATGATGATAAATGTATAAATTCATATATGATTACAACCACATTGGCAATGAATCTTTGCACAATGGGAGTAGAATGATAGAGCTATGGAGTGAGCTCTTTAATCTCTACAAAATGACATGAAGTGGTCAGGTACAAGGCTTGCTTATCACCTCTTCCTTCTTGCTCCTTTTATAGCTATTCTTGGAGGGAGTTTTGAATTTGAATTCGAATGGATCCACCTAAAAGTGATCCCCAAAGTTAGGAGATATTCCCTCAGCTCAAAAAGTCATGGGTTTTGGTAGTTAGAGACAGGAAATTGCTTTTACATCATGCATGAGGTATGCCATCCTTTTCCTTTTTCTTTTTTCAATTACAAGATATAAAAAATGAACTCTTTTACAAGAGGTGTTCACATGACTACTCATGTGACTTACAAATGAGGATGATATCAAATATATCAAGCATGTAGGCTTGGGTAAAATGCACCAATAGCTCCCCCTCAAGCCTAACTTGCTTGGCATCCAAATAAGTCTTCAATTGTCCTGGATTTCCTACAAGCCAATCATCAACTTGAATCTACTTAACTTTGTACCATCAAGAGCTTTAGTCAACATGTCTGCACATTGCATATCTGTAGAGACATAGGATAGTTGAATATCCTTGCTCATTAGCTTCTCCCTTACATAATGGTAGTGGACTTCAATATGCTTGGTTCTAGCATGGTATACCGGATTAGCTGCTAGATGTAGTGAGCTTGTGTTGTCACCAAAAATGTGAGGTGTTGAAGAATGAAGTCCAAGATCTGTGTACAAAGACTTTAACCACATGATTTCTTGAGTTGCATTAGCCAAACCTCTATATTCAGCTTCAGTAGAAGATAATGCCACGGTTGGTTGCTTCTTCGATGACCAAGAAATGATTTTTGAACCCGCAACTGATATATACCCGGATGTGCTTCTTCTATCATCTTTAGATCCGGCCCAATCTGCATCTGAGTAGACCTTTAGCTCAATATCTGAAGTATATGAATAAAACAAACCTTCATTCATGGTCCCCTTTAGGTACTTGAGGACTCTCTTGGCCGCTTCCATATGTGGTCTTCTTGGCTTATGCATAAATTGACTCAATATGGTAACACTATAGCATATATTCACCCTTGTGAGTGTTGCATAGTTCAAACTTCGAACCAAGCTTTGATAGCTTGTGATGTCTTCAATTGGCTCTTCTTCATAAGCACTAAGCTTATGATTTTGCTCCATAGGTGTACCTGCACACTTGGTATTTTCCATCTTGAACTTGACGAGCATGTCATGGACATACTTCCCTTGTGTGATGTATATACCTGAATCTGTGTAGATCAACTCCAATCCAAGAAAATAAGTGAGTGGTCCGAGGTCACTTATTTTGAACTCCTCCTTCATTTGACTCTTTACCTATTTGATTCCTTCAAGATCATTGCCTGTGATAATAATATCATCAACATACACACATAAATAGATCACTTCAGATCCATTCCTCTTTATGAACAAAGAGGTATCCGCCTTGGTAGCTTTGAATCCTTGGTCCTACAAATAAGTCACCAATATGAAATTCCAAGCTCTTGGAGCTTGCTTCAATCCATACAAAGCTTTCTTTAGTTTGCATACATAGTTAGGATGATGTGCATCCTCATATCCAGGAGGTTGTGCCATATACACTTCCTCAGAAATCCATCCATTCAAGAAAGCATTCTTTACATCAAGTTGATAAAGATTCCAATTTCTAGATGCAGCAAGACTAATGAGAACCCTAATTGTAGGTATTTTTGCAACAGGAGAGAAAGTCTCCTCATAATCAATACCATGGGTTTGAGCAAACCCTTTAGCAACTAACCTTGCTTTGTGTCTATTTATACTTCGATCTGGATTCCTCTTGTTTTTGTATATCCATCGAGATCGGATTATCTTCATGGATGGCTTGTTAGGTACAAGCTCCCAAGTGTCATTCTCCTTCAAGGCTTCCATTTCTTCATCCATTGCATCTCTCCAAGCTTTCTTGCTTTGTGCTTCTTCAAATGTGGTAGGTTCTTCATTGGTTGAATCCTTTGCAATGTAGATTGAGTGCTTGGTGACCAAAGAAGTATCATAACCAAACCTCTCTGGTATCTTCTTCTCCCTTGAAGAACTTCTAAGTGGTTGATGTGAGCTCTCGGGTCCATATGTAGCATCCTGCATCTTTGCTTTTCCTTTGTTCTTCCATAGCTTTAGTCTTTCCAAGTCTTGTAGGTAAATCTTTGAATCACTTTCTTCAATCTGCTTTGGCTCCTTTGGTTGAAGTGATGGAAAATCTTCATCCAAGTCATAAGGCAACTTCACTTTCCTGTCATCATCAAACCATGATTTGTTTTCATCAAAAATTACATCTCTACTCACAGAAAATCCTTTATTGGTTGGATTGTACAATCTATATCCTTTTTGGTTTTGATCATAACCAATGAATACACACTTCTCTGCCTTGGGATCCAATTTCCCTCTTACTTGAGAAGGAATGTGAGCATAGGCTAAGCATCCAAAGATTTTACAATGCTCTAGACTAGGTCTTCTTCCATTCCACACTTCATATGGAGTGGTTCCATCTAGTGACTTAGATGGAAGTCTATTTATGAGATATGTGGCTGTCAGCACAGCCTCTGCCCATAGGTAGTTTGGCAATCCCTTTTCGTTGAGCATGGACCTTGCAGCTTCGACAATAGCTCTGTTCCTCCTCTCTGCTACACCATTGAGTTCGGGTGTATACCTTGTAGTGACTTCCCTTTCAATGCCTCTTTCATGCAAGAAGGCATCAAATTCAGAAGAGGAGTATTCTCCTCCACCATCTGATCTGAGTCGTTTCAAAGTCCTACCTGTTTGGTTTTCAACAAGAGCAATATGCTTCTTAAAGCAATTAAACACTTCATCCTTGTGCTTGATGAAAAACATAATGGTCCACCTGCTACAATCATCTATGAAAGACACATAATATCTTGAGCCTGATATAGATGGCTCCTTACTTGGACCCCACACATCCGTGTGCACTAGATCCAAAGGATTTTGATACATATATCCTTTCTTATTGAAAGGTTGTCTATGAGCCTTGCCGAGTTGACAAGCTTCACACTCATAAATCATGTGTTGCCTTGTGATATTAGGCAAGCCAAGTACACTTTGGTCCCTGCAAATCTGTTTGAGTGTCCTCTCACCAATGTGAGCAAGCCTTTTGTGCCATATCTCCAACTCTGTTAGAGTTCGAGATCCATAGCTAAACAAAGCTATGTTCTTTGTATCTTCCACTTCAAAAGTGAAAAGCCTTCTTGTCTTTTGTCCTTTGGCAATCCTTCGAAAGCCTTGCCTTGGGTCTTCAACATATGCTCCAAATCGGTTGAATCTAACCTGCAATCCCTTTTCAACAATCTGTCCAACACTTATTAAATTTTTGGTAATTGTAGGGACATACAAGACTTTGCTTAAGAGGTTGATATTCCCATCTGATGTCTTCACATTACCTATCTTCTCCACTGAGTGCTTTGTGTCATCTCCTGTCTGTACTTCATGCTTGTTGTGAGGATCTTCCAAATTAGAAAGTAAAGCCACATTTCCTGCTACATGGTTCGAGCATCCCGAATCAATGTAAAATATGTGATCATCATCCTTACCCTTCTTCGCTGATAGATTCATAATCAATAATAAATCTTCTTGAATTTGGTCCTCTGCATAGTTATTGCAATCTCTTCTTCCTCTATGGCCACTTTGATAGTTGTTGTTGTTGTTGTAATTGTTGTTGTAGTAGTTGTTGTTGTTGTAGCCTCCATTGTATCTACCTCTATTTGATCCATAGCCACCTCTATTGAATCCTCTTCCTCTTGAGTTCCTCAGGTTCCTGAAACATTCTTCAGCAGTATGGTTAGATAAGCCACATATGTTGCAAGGTTGAGATGATTGGAATCTCCCCCTGCCTTGCTTTCCACCTCTGCCTCTTGCTCTAGCTCTTCCTCTACCTGCAAAGTTTGCTTGGAAAGAGCTTCCTTCATCTTCATTCTTCCTATTCTTTGACTTGTCCTTGACCTTAGCTTTATCAGAATATAAGGCAGAAGTTTGATTACCTCTTGAGGACTCACCACGTTTGCTAATCTTTGCTTCATGAGTGAAGAGTTGGCCCATGAGTGTGTTGAGGTCGGGTACATGCATATCCATGTATAAATCCATGGCTGTTGTGAATGACTCCCACTTGTCGTCTGCTTTGATTCCATTCATGATTTGTCTTATGATTTGCTCCTCTTCAATTACCTCTCCAATGCTTCCAAGTTGTTTGGAAATCTCCTTCATCTTTGTGACAAAATCATTCACATTTTGCTTCGGGATTTTCTTTATTGTTGTGAACTCCATCCACAATTGGTTCTTCCTTGCTCGAGTGTTGGAAGAGAAGAAAGAAGCAAGTGCATTCCAGGTCTCTCTTGATGTCTTGCATCCCTTGACATGAGGTAAAAGAAAATCAGAGATTGAGTTTAGAATATAGGACCTTGCAAGTGCATCCTTCGAACACCAATTTTCGTTCCACTTCTTCATGTGATGGTTGCCCTTTGTTCCTCATGGTTGGCATTGCTTCATCTCCGGATATGAATCCATATAGATGAAGGTAAGCCTCCATCCTTAGAGACCATGCCGGGTAGTTGTTTTGATCCAATTTGTCAATTGTTGATGGAAATCCATCTCCCATGTTGCTTGACTATGCTCTGATACCAGTGTGAAGAGAGATGGTGGATGCAATTCAAAGATGAGTAGGTGCTGCTATAACCAGCTTCACACCAGCCAACTGAGACTTCAGAGTTGATTAGTAGACCCTTTAAGCTTCCTAAATGGAGGGAGTTTTGAATTCGAATTCAAATGGATCCACCTAAAAGTGATCCCCAAAGTTAGGAGATATTCCCTCAGCTCAAAAAGTCGTGGGTTTTGGTAGTTAGAGCCACGAAATTGCTTTTACATCATGCATGAGGTAAGCCATCCTTTTCCTTTTTCTTTTTTCAATTACAAGATATAAAAAATGAACTCTTTTACAAGAGGTGTTCACATGACTACTCATGTGACTTACAAATGAGGATGATATCAAATATATCAAGCATGTAGGCTTGGGTAAAATGCACCAACATAAAGTGTGCATGAATCTTGAAAAGTTTGTATTCTGGTCCAATAAGATAAATGCTTGGACACATGATCCGCAAAGATGGCATATCTACTCACGAAGGGAAAGTAAGGGCAATTCCTAAATTATCCCAACCACAAAATGTAAAAGAAGTCCAAGATTTTATGGGACATCGTGTTTACTAGAAAAGGATCGTACACATGTATGCAACCATCACTAAGCCAATTTATAGGATGTTAAAGAATTTTAAGTGGATGAAAGAGTGTCAGAAATCTTTCTAGGAACTCAAAAAAGCACCTCACACGAGGAGATATCCTAAAGGCCCCAAATTTTAATAAACCTTCCATATCCATGTAGATGCTTCTAAATATGCCATTGGATGCATCTTAGTGAAACTTGTTAATGAGAGAAACTTTGACTTCCTGATAGCTTATGCAAGTTGCTAACTTTTTGCAACCAAATGGAATTATACAACTATTGAAAGAAAGGGCCTTGACATGGTCTACATAATAAAGAAATTTTGACATTATTTATTGACATGTAAGTTCACGATATTTGTAGACCATGTCTTGTTGACATGGTCTACTATACCATGTCAACAACCTATGTGTTATAGGCAGGTTAGTAATGTGGTTTCGTTTGATGATGGAATACGATTTAGAAGTGGTAGTCAAAAAAGGCTGTAATCATATCACACTCGACCATTTGTTAAGAATAAAAATTATTGACCCTAATGAAGTGATAAATGAGGAATTACAAGATATCTAATTTTTCAGTGTTGAAATCATACCAAATGGGTCTTAGTCTGCAATTCTTGTATTATCTTTTAGGCCATTCCACCCTTATGTGCACTTGATGAAAGAAGAGGTGAGGAATGTAAAGAACTTGCACAATAATGCCAATTGTGTATATCAACAAGATACCAATTGCGTCCTTTCCTATTGGATTCCATAGGATGGGGAATTAATGCGAGTAGTCCAAGCTCATGTGGACACTTTTGGTATGCATTTTTCAAAATCAATGGCTTTGTAGAATGTGCAAAGAAATGGCATATTCTAGTCACTTATGGAAAGAGCAGTACATGGCTATGTCAATTCTTGTTCCACCTACCAAGACATTCGAATCATAAAGCATGTCACTTTATCCTATGTTTCTACATGCCCCACATGGATCCAAAACATAGTGGATTATTTGAAATTTGGTCCCTAACCTTCATAAATGACTATACCAAAACAAGGAGCCTCACATGAAAAGAGTTGAGACTATGCTCTTATTGAAAACATGCTCTACAAGCAAGGAAAGGATAACTTCCTATGCTTCTATGTACATGAAGATGAATTATTCGCCACTATTTGAAGCCGTGCACTCAAGTGCCATAAGAAATTATTTTTCTAAAGACCAAATAGTCCAACTGAATTTATTCGCTAGTCTATGGTGGCCACCTTATGCGTGGGTGTTTTAACATTCATGAATAGGTGTGATACATGCCAAAGACAAAAGGATCCATTTAATGGAGATCAAATGCCTCTCACGCCAATGATGGTAGCCCATCCATTTGCTAAAGTGGGAATACACTTTATTGGTTCTATTAGCATACCCCAAGGATCAAATACTGAGTACATAATACTGGCCATATATTATCTTCATAAGTGGCCAAAGGCACGTTTGCAACAAGATCTTATGCTCAAATTGCTATAAAATTCTTATTGGAGTACTTTTTTACAAGATCTCGCCTCCTCATTATGATAATCAAAGATAAAGGTACTCAATTTATTAACAAAATCATGAAGGCTTTATTGAAAGGATTTTTTATTATCAGCAAAAAGTCAATTCCATATCATCCATAAGCAAATCGTTAAGTAGAGAGTTCCAAAAAAGTGATATGCATAATTTTGATGCATATCACATTCCCAAGTTGGTTCATCTTTTGATTTCTCTTGTGCTCCAACTATTGGAAGCAAACTTGGTTCTCAATTATCATGGAAGATCAAGTGAAATTTATTATTCAAAAAAAGTGAAAATGATAGTGATATCTTTGATTCCTACCAAGACAATAGTGGTGGAATGATTGTATATCATAAGTGGATGGAATCAGCATGACGATTTTAAGAAAGATGAAAATTAGTGTTGTTCATAATAGATGGAACTCTCCTTAATCAGAGATGAACTCATGAAGATCAAAACAAAGAACACTACATGATATGTGGTTCAAAGGTTGAAAAACTCAACGATGTTAATGAAAGGGATGAGGATAAAATCAAGATATTTGATGTGATGGAGGCATGTTTCAATGAACTTGAAGAGGCTATAAGGGGCATGGAGGTTGGTGAGATCAGGTTTAGAGGGTGGAGGAATCGAACATTGTGCTGGTTTGTGAGTTGGTGGATATTTTAGTTGCAAAAGAAGTGGTAGGAAATGTGTGTGAATTAATCTTGATTACTACCAATGCATCCTAGGGAACTTGTTCATCTATTGATTCTAGAATTGTGCTGTGACAATCATACTGCATATTATGGGCTGAGGGTGTTCATGATGGTGCTTGTGAGGGAGTTTCTACTTTCTTCTTCCTTATGAAAGGTGGTTCTATTGGATTTTGAGGAGTGGAGAAGCACAGAAACACCACAAAGAAGAAGAAGAAGAATCTTGGAGAACAACACAACATTGATTGTATTACTAAGTGGATTTTGATAAGTGATGTATAGGGTTATAAGACTATACAAGCAGAGGAAGAAAACCTCCTAAAAATGGAAGTAAGTGCTCCAAAAAACTTAAGTGTTTTTGCACACATCACACTGAAATATATCAATAAACCCCCTCCCCCCCCTTGAGAGTGATGCACTAAACAAGGGTGGTGGAAGAAGGTTGGACAACACCCAAATGAGACAAAAGGCATCTCAACAACTATGAAAGAAACCTTACACTTGGCCCCCAACTAGAAATGATCACAATAGGTTTCTTCCTTCCCAACAAACAAATGCATGAGCTACCAAGCATGAAGCAAAAACCGCTAGTGGATACACAAGTGTCATACCAACCACCAAATCGCAATTAGAAAAAAAACATTTATATCTAGTGATAATGATCCACAATTACAATACAACAATCCAAGTAGTGGGGTTCTGCCAAGTAGGAAATGATTCATTTAATCATGCTCCAATGATTGACATCTAAGTGATGTGTAAAACTATTCATCTAAGCGACAACAAACTGAATAACAAGTGAGGTTATGCATAAGTAGATAAAGCATCCAATAGCCTACTGATAGAAAGAAACATCAAATACATTCTCTAGCATAATGAAGAATCAATCATAAACTTATTTCCATGGGAGTGGAAAAAGTTTTGCAACATTCAAGTTGAAAATGCGTCAATGTTATTTTTACACAAAATTTTCCCCCTATCAACTTGCATAAATTGAATGACCTAATAATGATGCAAATGCCCCAAATTTGACAGCTCAAATACAAATCGCCCATAGATTCAGAAATTTGCTTCTCATTAGGACAAATGAGAAGCATATCAGCAACATATACAACAATGATCAAGATTACATCATCTACAAGCTTAACATTAAGGCTCTCTAGGTTGGAGTGTTCTCAAATCCATGTGCTAGCAAGTAGGCATGTATCTTTGTATACCAAGCATGTGTGCTTGCTCCAATCCATACAATGCCTTTTTCAACATGAGCAATGAGCATTATCATTTGAAACCTTTTAATTGTTGCGAAATTGCCTCATAAGGAGCATAGTTTGATCATCCATTTATAAAAAGAGGTTGCAAAGTGTCATGCACATCCTTTGACCTGATTGATGTCTCCTTAGTACATGAAAGTAAGGTTTGAATTGCATCTTCCACGAAAAAACCTATTATGAATAACTAGAATGCATTTAGTCTATGGATGATATAAATGATAACCTTTGCTCTCAAAATTGTACCTAACAACATTACATTTCACTTCCTTCTCATCCGTTTTTCTATGTTGTTGTTCACATTTACATTAAAATACTTGCATTATTGTTTTTTATTTTCTATTTCCTTGGAATCATTTTCTTCCTTCTTGGACTCTCCATTAGAAGATTTTTGCTCACTAGTAGACAAGCTCCATTTACCTTTGATCTTCTAAGTATCTATGAAAGCTTGATCTGCAACATGCATAATTGGCCTATTCTAATGAGATAGATCTTCTTGCAACAAAATAAAGACTAAATCCTTAAAGGTTAAGGCATTCGAATCTACATTCCCCATTAACCAAATATTAGAAGCAAAACTCTAATAAGATTCCAAAAGTCCATTATGAATAGTCTAAATAAGTGAACTATCTTGCAAGATTTCATCAATAGAAATTAAGTTCTCTTTCAACTCGTTTATGTTTGTGAGAAAAGTGTCCACTAAATCTCCTTGATTCATATGGTCACTCTTTAACTATTTTTTGAGCTAAGCAACACGAGCCTTATTTGATACCTAGTATAGTGTTTTAAGAGTATCCCAAACATCTTTTGTTGTTTCTCAAGAGTGAATGCAAGGGATAATGGCACATTTCATAGAAAAAACTATTAGTGCATTTGTCTAAGCATATCTGCCATCCTAACAAATTTCTTTAGAGTAGGAACAATAGGAACTCTAATAGAAGCAAAAACTTCAAGATCATCATCCTCAACGCCACTTACATACCTATGATCACTATATTTGCAAGTGTGAGAGAATGTATGTCAACATCTTGCACAATATTCTGAAATCCTTTTGCTACTATTACATGATCCATCATGTATGTCCACAATGGGTAATTAGAGCCATCTAAGTTATCCTAAATATCCAACATACAAAATACATCATTTTGTTTGACCATGGCAAGTGACTAAATACCTTGATGCAAAAGCATTGATTATATCTCAAACAAACTAAATAGAAACACCCAACAACTTTACTAGGCATGTAGAAAACTTCGAGACTCTTGTAGCACCTCTTAACTTGCACTTTTAAAAAGTACAACAACAATGCATTAAAATAGGCTATATATTATATCCAGCAAGTATAACCTTTACGTGTATTGACACTTTAATACATATACATGATTTAACTCAAAGAAAAGAGAGAGATTCATGAACATATAGCGTGGTGAGTTGTTTTTGTGTGTACATGAGCAATTTGCTTGAAAGTTGAGTATGAATCCTAAAGATTAGTTAAAATAGAAGCCGAGCTTTATGTCAACATCTAGGGCAAATTTGGATTTAAGATAGGCTGAATAGCGTAGGATTTGGGGTCAAGTTTTCCACTTAAAGGGACATTAGAAGAAAAGGCTAAAGTTGAAGTAAAGTTGGAATTGAACAAAATTGGACTTGGAATAGAATTAGAACTTCAAGATGGGGGCTGACCCTCGGAGTAAGGAGCAAATTTAAGAGTGTGGTCCAAAATTCACTATCTTGCAGATTGGAAAAGTGGATGTGTTTCCACACAATTGGGAGCTTAATGTAAGAGAATCTTGCCAAGATATGCAAAATTGAGCAAGTTTTAGCTGCAAATATGCACTCTCTCTTAGGCTTAGGAACCCAACATTTTTGGTGATCCTATTTGGGAGTTCACGTAACATATATCCAAGAGATGCTGACAAGTTTTCTTGCTGCCCCAATTGGTTGGCACATCCAATTTTGCCCCAAATTTAGTTTGGTGCGTGTGTAAAAAATGGCCAAACAAAGACAAGCTTGTGATTTTGAGAAGACCTAGGAGAGGCAAAAAGGTTATAGAAGGACTAATAGAAAAGCACGTGCGTAAAAAATGGCCAAACAAAGACAAGCTTGTAATTTTGAGAAGACCCAGAAGAGGCAAAAAGGTTATAGAAGGACTAACCATTCTCTCTCTCTCTCTCTCTCTCTCTCTCTCTCTTTCTCTCCTATAGGAGTGGAAGGGAGGGGGTGGAAATCCCATGGAAATTTTGGGTGTAGATAATGTGTTTTCCACTACTAAAGAAAGGATATGTTCTTACACGTATGTGTTCCTCGAGTAGCTCTGATGTGAACCTTTTCCCTATACATGGGCACTTTTTACTCTAGTGCTGGCTAGAGGTTTTTTCCCTATGTTACCACATACTTGATACTCTCATATGTGGTGGCACTTTGTACTTAGAGATATTATTCAGCTCTTACTTCAATTCAGTTTTATCGTTAATAGAGAGAGCTATTCCAGCCATCATCTTCTCCATGTGTCTTCCTACATTTGTGCTCCTTGTGTGTGCTTCTTGTGTGTCTCTCGCACTTCTACACACACCCAATAGTGGGTGTCACTCCCTGTATGTGTTCACATCATTTGCTCCAGGTGGTTTTGTTACACTTATGTGTTCCTCGAGTAGCTTTGATGTGAACCTTTTCCCTATACATGGGAACTTTTTACTCTAGTGCTAGCTAGAGGTTTTTTCCCCATGTTACCACATACTTGATACTCTCATATGTGGTGGTACTTTGTACTTAGGGATATTATTCAGTTGTTACTTTAGTTCAGTTTTATTGTCAATAGAGAGAGCTATTCCAACCATCATCTTCTCCGTGTGTCTTGCTGCATTTGTGCTCCTTGTGTGTGCTTCTTGTGTGTCTCTCACACTTCTACACACACCCAATAGTGGGTGTCGCTCCCTATATGTGTTCACATCATTTGCTCTAGGGGGGTTTGTTACACTTATGGGTTCCTCGAGTAGCTTTGATGTGAACCTTTTCCCTATACATGGGCACTTTTTACTCTAGTGTTGGCTAGAGGTTTTTTCCCCATGTTACCACATACTTGATACTCTCATATGTGGTTGTACTTTGTACTTAGGAATATTATTCAGCTCTTACTTCAGTTTAGTTTTATCGTCAGTAGAGAGATCTATTCTAGCCATCGTCTTCTCCGTGCGTCTTGCTGCATTTGTGCTCCTTGTGTGTGCTTCTTGTGTGTATCTCGCACTTCTACACACACCCAACTGTGGTTTCAGAGAAGGTTCAACTCCTTCTCAAGTTTTGGTTTTTCGTGTCGCGACGCGCGTGCACTTTGAATAGTGTAAATCGACTTCGGAGCATAGAAGAGTGAATTTCTGCAGCCAAGAAACATTTCCACTAGGTGCGTTGGAGTTTTAACCCCATTTCAAAGCCATTCGTGGATTCAGAATCGCCATCAGAGTGACGATTCATGAGCTGAAATTTTAGCATTCATTTTAGCTTTCGTCGAAGATTCATTTCAACCAAGAAACATTTCCCACCAAGTTCTTTGATAGTGGTGTTTCAAAGCGCATAACATCATGCAAAAGATTTTTTGCCTCTTTGAAAGATGCACCCAAAGGAGGACATGTGGTTTGTGCAAACAATGCCTCTTATCCTATCATTGGAGTAGGAGAAATTGAGCTTACGACTGCAAATGGAGGTGTGATTCTCTTGAAAAATGCATTGTATGTGCCCGGTATCAAGAAGAACTTAATTTCAGTTCTGTTGATTGCCAAAGCTCGACTTCATGTACACTTTGTTGATGATAAGTGTATGGTTCATGATTTCAGCAATGGCGATGTTATTGTGATGTCCGGTACATTATGTAATGGCTTGTATTGCATGGATACATACAAGAGGGCTGCCTCGAATGCCTTAGTTGCTCATACTTCTTCCATGGCTGAAATGGAGCTTTGGCATGCTCGTTTTGGTCACTTGAACTTCAATAGTTTCCTTTACTTGCCAAAGAAGGACATGGTTATTGGTTTGCCTACACTTGAGTCCATTGAAAAGCATGCATGTGAAGGTTGCATTCTTGGAAAAATGCATCATGCTTCTTTTCCAAAAGATAGTCATACACACACTACAAGAAAATTGCAGCTTGTTCATACTGATGTATGTGGTCCCATCAATACTCCATCTTTTGGGAAGCATGTATATTTTGTAACCTTCATTGATGATGCTACTCGCCATACATGGGTGTATCCTATGAAACCTTCATTGATGATGCTACTCGCCATACATGGGTGTATCCTATGAAAGCAAAGAATGAGGTATTTTCTTGCTTCAAAGCATTTTTAGCTATGGCTGAAAATTTGTCTTCACAAAAGCTTTTGACTCTACGCACGGATCGTGGTGGTGAATACATGTCAAATAAGTTTAATGATTTTCTACGTGAAAGAGGTATTTCACACCAATGTACGGGTGCCATATACACCTCAGCAAAATGGTGTTTCCGAGCGTAAAAATAGAACTCTACTTGAAATGGCATGATGTATGGTTAAAGGAAAGTATCTTCCGGATAAGTTTTGGATGGAAGCGATCATGTGTGCAAACTATGTGTTGAATCATTGCCCTACAAAAGCATTGAGTGTCATCACTCCTTATGAGGCTTGGAATGGTATGGTTAGTCATATGCGTGTGTTTGGTTGTTTGGCATATGCTCTTGTGCCATCACGACAACATCAAAAACTTGATGACAAGGCAAAGAAATGTATATTTGTTGGTTATAGTGCTGAAAGTAAGAGATATCATTTGTACCATCCATTGACGAACACAATTATTGTGAGTCGAGATGTGGTATTTGTTGAAAATTTAGTTTTCCCTCTACTTGAATGCAAAAAACAGCCAACAGTTAGCTCACAAGATGTGTTCAATACACTCATGCCATTGTTCCAAAATGGTGCGCTTGACTATGGCCATGTATACCAGCCATCTGAGGTTGAAAGGGCTGAAAAATTCCAGCCAAATAGGGCTGAAAATGTAGAGAATTTCCAGCCAAACATGGCTAGAAAATTTCAGCAAAAAATTATCAAAACTGCTAGAAATTTCCAGCCACATATGGCTGAACATTTGCGTCAAAATATGGCTGCAAATGAGCATGAAATTCAGCCCATGCATGATGTATATATTGAATACGTTTTACATAATGAACGCATGTCTATCAAGAGTGCACAAAGCATGCCAAAGTGGCTGAAACAAGCTTTACAAGACAGCAAATTGAGTGCACCTTTACTTGGTAGAACAAGATCAAGCTCTCACCATGGATCAAGTAATTTTGTGGATTATTCTCTTATTGCTACAACATGTAATGAAGAGCCACTTTCTTTTGAAGATGCATGTGACGATCAACAATGGATGTGTGCTATGCAATCAAAAATGGATTCCATACATAGGAATGGTACTTGGGAGTTATGTGAATTGCCAAAAGGAAAGAATGCCATTGGTACAAAGTGGGTTTATAAGATTAAGAGAAAATTTGATGGTAGCATTGATCACTACAAAACTCGATTGGTTGCCAAAAGATATGTGCAACAATATGGCATTGACTATGAGGAAACTTTTGCACCTACTTCACGCATGACTACCATTCGTACCGTGGTTGCATTGGCTGCCCATGGAGGTTGGAAAGTGCATCAGTTGGACATAAAGACAGCCTTCTTGAATGCTGATTTGCAAGAAGAGGTTTATGTGAAGCAACCTCTTGGTTTTGCTATGAAAGGGAAAGAGAATATGGTTTGTCACTTGCATAAAGCCTTGTATGGTCTCAAGCAAGCTCCACGTGCATGGTATGACAAAATCCATAAGCACTTGATTGCTCTTGGCTTCACACGTAGTCCGATTGAAAGCACACTCTATGTACGAAAAAATGGGGCTGATCTTATATTGTTTGTTTTTGATGTCGATGACATACTCTTGACTGGGTCATGTGATGCAAAACTCAACATTCTTGTGGCTGATTTGTAGCATGCTTTTGATGGCACTAACTTGAGCTACGATCTTGGCATCCAGTTCACATCCGTTGAGGGGGGAATTGTTATGCATCAAGAAAAGTATGTTGAAAAACTAATTCAGCGTTTTGACTTTGAGGATTGCAAGCCAGTTTCCACATTAGTTGAGACAGGATTCAGGTTCTTAGTTGAGGATTCTAGTGATGAATTTGACACTTCTCTTTATCAGCAAGTTGTGGGATGTCTTATACATGCATGCAACACAAGGCCGGATATACAGTATGCAGTTTCCTAGTTGACTCGATTCATGCATAGCCTAGACACTAAGCATTGGCAAGCGGTGAAACGTTTGTTTACATATCTTCGAGGCACTTTGAGCTTAGGTCTCTTCAATGGCAGAGATATTCAGCCATGCTTGCATGCTTTTACAGATAGTGATTGGTTTGGTTGTTATGATACTCGCGTGTCCACTAGTGGTAATTGCTTTTTCCTTGGAGACTCATGCATATCTTGGTTGAGTAAGAAGCAACCTACAGTGGCGACATCGAGTTGTGAAGCTGAGTATAGGGCAGTTTTCAGCTACAGTGGAGTGCATATGGTTTAGACACCTATTGATGGATCTTTGCATGGAGATTGATGCTGCTACGCATATTCTCACTGATAGTCAGAGTGCTTTGGCTGTTGCACAAAACGCAGTGTTTCATGCACGGAACAAACATATTGAGGTGCATTATCACTATGTGAGAGAGCGCCTTCATGCAGGAGGTATTGATTTGGTATATGTGCATACACAAGATAATGTGGCAGAAATATTCACCAAACCTCTTCCACAGGAAACATTTGAAGCTTTTCGCAAAGCTTTAGGCTTACTACCTTATGGGGGCTGATCTGTCACTCCCTGTATGTGTTCACATCATTCACTCTACGGGGGGGTTTGTTACACTTATGTGTTCCTCAAGTAGCTTTGATGTGAACCTTTTCCCTATATATGGGCACTTTTTACTCTAGTGCTGGCTAGAAGTTTTTTCCCCATGTTACCACATACTTGATACTCTCATATGTGGTGGTACTTCGTACTTAGGGATATTATTCAGCTCTTACTTCAGTTCAATTTTATCATCAATAGAGAGAGCTATTCTAGCCATCGTCTTCTCCATGTGTCTTGCTACATTTGTGCTCCTTGTGTGTGCTTCTTGTGTGTCTCTTGCACTTCTAAACACACCCAACATATGTGACATAGTGAGGGGAGAAAATGAGCCTCTACTCTCATGCTATAGACAAGATGTCATGGCCTGTCATTATTTTGAGGGGGGGTTCGTGGTAAGGAATTCTTATTATCTGTCTTCTCGGTGCATCGACATGTTCACTGCATCTATGGAAGATTCTAGAATTTGAGTGGAAGCTTTGGTTCGTGTGAATGAAGATGATGATGAAATACTCAGAAAAGAGAGAAAGCTTTTGAGGAGAGGGTTTTTTTGGCATCCATCCTCAGCAGCTCGTATAAGAGAGGGGCAAGAAGGACACTTAGGTGAAAACTCAAGGGGAGAAGCAAGGGAACAATTCTCGGGCTCTAGGGTAGTGAAGTTGATAAGAAGGGGCTTTGTAAAGAAATACAGGGGGTCAACCTCTTCATGGCGCGAGTTGTTGGATGTGCACTCCATTCTACATAGAGAAGGTAGCATAAGAGGAAAGGAAGAGGTGGACTGCTTCTTCTTGATCACTCGAGGACAAGAGGGAAGGAAAAAGAGAAGGTATATTGCATCGTTGTAGCAAAGTCTCTTAGAGAGATGAAAGAGCTCATTAACAAGTTTTTCCTATGTAACTCATCACTCCAACTATGTGACGCGGTACTCATTAGATCTTAGGCAGTCAACTTGAAGATTTAGCTGACAATTCTACATCAAAATATATATTCTAGAGGGATTTTGCAAGCAACCTATAAATGTTATGTGGAATCTACCTAAAAATAGGATTAAAATCCATTTATCATAATCTTGCAAGTACAAAGCATAGTCAACACTTTAGTATTGTTCTCGATTGTGACAATACTATCTCACATGTTACTAGCCTGAGTTTAAAACGGGCCTCAATTTTATACGAGCATCCACAATTTGATCAATTTGGTTGTCCTATTTGGATATGTCATATTTCGTCGAGCATGCTCCATGATTCAAACTCCTCTATCACTCGAACCACTAAAGTACACAATAAGCTTCTCAAAGGTGGCATTGCCTTTGGATACTATGACGTGATGTGAAAGACGGAAAGAAGTTTTGGAGCTAAAGTTGATAGGTGTCGAAGATGATTTACAATGAAAAAGTGTGATAGAAAAAAGAAAAGGGATTAGAGGATTTTGAATTTGAAGAACAAGGAAAACATAGCTGATTTTTAGTTTTCATCACCACTTTCTCTCCATTATATTTAGGTGACGAAGAAGGGGGGCACATAGTTGAAGAATAGAGAAGAAATGGAAATATCATACATGTGAGAGGAGGTAAATGATCAGTAACTATGAGAACCAAGCATAAGCCAAATGTTTGCTCAAAATCCTTTTACTAGAGGTCTTCTTGTTTCTAGAAAGGTTCAACAACCCTGCGGATGGGAAAAGAGAGCTTCATCAAGCATCTTCAAGAGGGCATAGCCTTGACAAAGGTAGGGACTTTCTATGTCAAGGATACAATATAGAGTAAAGGATGAGGGAGGGTTGTTGTTCATATAAGAGGGCAACTAATGTTCTGAGGCCAATAATAGATGTTTTTTGCTCTATTGGAGTTAAAGAAGAAGCTCTTGGGTTCTTCTTTAGAAAGAGAAAAGCTTGAGGCAACTGGCACAATGTATTCTACCTGCATGCTATGAAGAGGATAGACAAAGATTAAAAATTGAAGGGACAACCACAGTAGAGATACAAGATCTGTTGTTTCATGTACTGAAGGAGAGAGGAGTCATGAAGTGAAAGTGAGAGGAAGCACAACTCTAGATGGTAGGAGCTTAGAGGTTGGTGTTGGAACATCAGGGTTGCATTATGCTAAAGGAGGATATGCTCTACTTTAAATCCATCATTTGGATGGTATGGCACCATATATATTCATGATCCTTGAAGAATAGCACTTACGTGCACTGTGTACCTGAGTCTCAACTTAGGGACTTGTGGAGAAAGAGACTATACCTCAATCCCCCTCAAGTGCATATAGTGGGGATTTACTCTTTAATTATCAATTGGAGGAGTAATGAAACCTAGCCGAGTGTATGAGGACATGCATTCAAATGATGGTCAATGAAAATAAGGTCTAACAAGGTGCATGCAAGTATAAATCCACCACATTCAAGCTTTCAAGGTGTGTGCTGCCGGAAAGGAACTCATATTTCTGTAATATAACCCTGAAAAGTCGCATGCATACTAAAAGGGCGTAGTGCATTAGTTGTGCTCTTTGATTAATAAAGGAAGCGTACGCAAAAACAGAAGGTGTGTCGCCTGACTGTGAGTCTGGGCGAATGCCGAAAGTGGATCGCAGCGCAGTGTTTAATTACTCTGAGTCATTATCTCTGTTAATTAAGTTCAGCATTACATTAAGTTTGATGAAATATTAAGTTAACTGATGTTCTGGTGATGCGATGAACTACGTGGATATATACCTGATGGTGAAGAACATTATACTATGCAATTAATTATCTTGTGCTGAAGTATGTTGTAATACGCAGTCAGATAGTAGTTGCGGATTAATCGTGTTAAGTTTGTGAAATAGTATACAGGGAATCTATAAATTTGGGAAAATATAAATAGGGCCTCTGTTTTTACAGACCCCTAACCATCCCAAGAACCCAGTATTGATAATAGATAAACAATAAAGTTTTAACACTGGATCCGTCTGTGGGAAATGGAGTAGCCAGTTGAAGGAGAAGGTTAAGGCTCGAAGAAGAATCCTTTGATATATGCCAGTAACACGTTCCGGTGAATCTTACCCTAAATATCGAAGTGACCCACATCCCTGGGCAATCCTGAATCTGTTGGGTTCACCCTTTGGTGGTAGAAGTGAAGAACAATTAAGTTCAGTTGTAGAAGGTTCAATTCAATAAGCAAGTGGCAATTGCGGTGGTAGTTCCGTGCTGTGCAGAAGCAGTTCGGTAGAATGCAATGATAATCTGGTGTGTTTTGGTGACAGTCCGGTACATTTTGAAGAAAGCACATTAGTTCCTGGTGGTATTTCAACGCTATCCAGTGTCAATCCAGCATTGTCTGGAGATAATTCGGTGATAGTTCAATATTGTCCGGTGATAATTCGATGCTCTTCGATGACAATTCGGTGCTTTTCGGAGATACTTCGGTTCTGTTCAGCAAGAATTTACTACATTCACCGTTTTTAGGTGCCAATCTAGCCAATTTCGAGACTAAGGGTGAGAAAGGGCTGCTAAATTTTGAGTTAAGTAATCGGTTCAGAGACATTTTTGGACCGGAAAGTTGGCAAAGTGACCATACGGTCCAGGGACATCAAGAAGTCCATCCCCAAAGTTCAGCCAACATGAGTAGTTCCCAATAGCAACAACAACAACAATAACAACAACAACAACAGCAACAACAACAACAACAACAACAACAATAGATTGTTCCACCGCGTTCTGTGCCAGCCAGAGTCACGTATACAAAATTTAGAGGTTTCCCGCGAGATGATCCCGATGCGCATGTGCGGACATTTGAAATTAATTATGCGGTTTTAAATTACCCAGTAGACCCTGCTTATAAAGCCATCATGTTCTAGTCAACTTTGGTTAATGAAGCTGCTCACTGCTTAATGGAATACGATTTGAACCATTTTGGGCAGTATGATGATGTGAAGGATGCCTTTCTGCAATGGTTTCGATTAAAGAAAAACCCAACATAAATTTTTGATTATCTGCAGAATAATAGGCAGAAGCCGCACCAGAATGTACAAGACTATGCCACTCTATTTCAGACTCATTTACGGTAGTTTCCACCAGCGCATGCCAATTTACCAGACGACGTTATTACTTAGTGGTTCATAAATGGATTAAATCCTCAATTGAAATAGATCATGATCATACGGTGTGTGGGTGGAATAACTTTGGATGCCGTAATTGCTATGTCGTTACAATTAGAAAATAAAGTGGGTGGATATACTGAAGATCTAAAGTGGCTTAAGGCGTCCGGGCAATCCAATGAGGATCCTCTGAAATAGATTTATTGTACTAAATGCAAAAATCCAGGGTAGAGCAGCTCAACATGCGCTTTGAATCAAAATTGGAATCCCCATCGGACACTGTACTGGAAATAGCAAAAAATGATCCGGTGTGGGATATCTTATCCAAAGCATCAATTACACTACCATTGGGACAACTATTGGCTTTAGTCCCTGGTGTACGTCAATAGCTCCAACAACAGGTCAGTCCAGGACCTTTATGCGCTCCTTCGACAGCCACAATTCAGCCCCAACTTGATCCGATGGTGGATCATACGGTACCCTTGATTACGGTCTGGTATAAGAATCATAAAATCACTCAAGTGTTAATTGATGGCGGTTCCTGTGTAAACATTGCAATAGCAACACTCTGTCAACGGATGGGATGGACACAAATTGAACCTGTCAATTTTTTTGTGCGAATGGCTGATCAATCCCGAGTTCATCCGGTGGGATTAGTACGTGATATTCCTATTACTCTTCAAGGGGCTGTATTTAAAATGACCTTTGTTGTTCTGGAATTGCCCGAATCGAGCCTTGAATATAACCTGCTCTTTGGACGTCCATGGTTAAAGCAAGCGAAGGCAGTTCAAGATTGGTTAGTGCATGAATTGATTTTTAAGAATAACCACCCTAAATATGTTGTTCCATTGGATGACATGAAGCCTTCCGACTTGCATCCACGACCATATGTAGCCGAACCTGTACACATGTTGGATGGTCTTTCAGATGAAGAGGAAGAAGCTTTTCTTAAAGCCAACAAGGATCTGATGGCACTTGGCACTGTGGATTTACAAACGGCGGCTGATAACTCGAGTCTGACAACCTGTACGGTGGTACCACTGATCGGTGAGCACGAATCAAGTACACAATAGACCTTGGATGATACGATGCTCCAACAATTACTCCAGTCAAGAGATGATTTGGAGATGCCCCGATAGTTCTACGTATCGAACGATCAGTTGGTTACTTGCCACTTAAGTGATGAAACCAATCCACGACCAGTAAAAATTAAGGCAGGACTATTAGAGGCCTTCCAGGATAACTTGTTGCAGTTGCTACATGAATTCTTTGATGTGTTTGCATGGGATTATCGGGATATGAAGGGGTTGGACCCGCGTATCTATCAACATAGGGTTATACTGAAACCAGATGCTCAGCCTATTAAACAACCCAGCTATAGGATGAATCCTAACTATGCGGCCCAAGTCAAAGCAGAACTGGATCGATTACTGAAAGTTCGATTTATTGTCCCTATCAAGCATGCGGAGTGGATTTTCCCTATTGTCATAGTTCCCAAGAAGAATAAGCAATTAAGGATATGTGTGGACTACCGGAAATTAAATGAAGCTACCGTACCTAATCCATTCCCTCTACCATTTTTGGACACAATGCTAGATGATGTGGCAGGACGAGAGATGTACTCCTTTTTAGATGGATATAGTGGTGATAATCAAGTCCGAATGGCGGAACAAGACATTCCAAAGACAACATTTATAACCAATTGGGGCGTCTATGTGTGTACAGTGATGTGGTTTGGTTTGCGAAATGCTCCAAGTACGTTTCAGTGCTGTATGCAGGAAATTTTCTCTCCTTATCTAACCGCATTCATGAGAGTTTATTTGGATGATTTCTCTTTATCCGGTGATACTTCAACGCATCTGTACCATTTACGGTGCTGTTTTTCAAAGTGTCGAGAATACCGTCTGTGCTTAAACCCGAATAAATCTGTATTCTCTATATCCTGTGGCAAGTTGCTAGGACACATTATTTCAAAACATGGAATTCAAGTTGATCCAGATAAGGTGAAGGCCGTACTGGAGGCACTTGCTCCTAAGACACCCAAAGAAGTGATGCGGTTTTTGGGCCAAATCCGGTGGCATGGGTGACATTTGCGTTGGCTTGCTCATCTGGCCACACCACTTAATCGATTGATAACCAGTAGCCCTCGTCCGTTTGAATGGACCGAAGCATGCCAACTTTCTTTCGACCGGCTGAAATCATTGTTAACGCAGGCTCCCATATTACAAGCGCCAAATTGGGAATTTCCCTTTCATGTCTTTGTGGATGCATCTAACATTGCAATTGGCAGTGTGCTGATGCAGCAAACGAATAAATGGTTCCACCCAGTATATTATGCGAGCCACAGATTGGCCCCGACAGAGCGCAACTATTCAGTTACTGAACGTGAATGTCTCGGATTAGTGTATTCGGTGAAGAAATTCTGGCATTATTTACTAGGACGACGCTTCACTTTTCATGTCGATCATACAGCCTTGGTGTACCTTGTTCACTAACAGCATTTGGGAGGAAGACTAGCAAGATGGGTCTTGTTGCTCCAAGAGTTTGATTATTCCATAGTACATCGAACAGGGTCCGCACATGCACTCGCTGATTTTCTATCTCGGATAGATTCTAGTGAACTTTCGGAAGGCGTTGACGATACCATACCTACTATTTATGCAATTGAGACTGTGCAGGATGATCCACAAGAATTGCCTATTAAATCCTCCTATTATGACACGTTGATGCTTTTCTTGACCAGTGGATGTCCTCCTCGCATGATCTCTTCTACCACCTCTACGACCACGCTAAATTCCTGCATAAAGTACATGACCTACACTAATTTTTTGCATAGGTTGTCCACCATTCATATTAATTTCTTCTATTATTATAAGTGAAACCAACTCAATAAAATCAGGAAACTCCTTGCTCACAAATACATAAGTTGTAAGAGCTTTCCATTTTTCATCTTCTTTTAAACCATTTAAAACAAATGCAACTAAATCATCATCGTCAACTATGCATGAAATTGAAGCAAGTGCATCCACAATGTGCTTAATTTTACCATTGAAAATGCTTGTGAAACCATGGAGGCAATACTGATGATCATTTAATCGTCGGTGTATGCATTGAAAACCAATAGTCTGTATGTGCATTAGAAACTAGCGGCATCAGTATGAGTGTCAATATAAGCGTCAGTAATTTACTAGAAATTACAGACGCTTATAATGACGCTCATAACGATGCCTATACCAGCGCAATGTTTTAACCGGGCCAGATGGCAAAAATTCAACATTTGCTCACGTTTTGAACCAAAGTCTGCTGTTGTCGAGTTTGCGCATTTTTCTTTTGAACCAAAGTTTGCTACTAATGAGTTTGCGTGAACTACATTCTGGCCATATTGTGTACACATGTCTCTCTCTTTCTGTCTTTGTCTCTCTCTCCCTCTTTCTCTACACACACCTCTCTATTTCTCTAGACCTAAAATTTCGATAAGTATTGCACATATTATAGCACCCTTTTCTCTTTCGTTGTGTTTCCCATTTTCTAATTTCTCTTTGCTTTAATTTTACAGGAGATTTTTGGCGTCAGTTCTTTGGAATTCCACAAAGGACAACATTAAGTGGACTTTGACAGCAACGATCCAAACAATTACATCGATGTAAGTGATTGATTTGTTTTTGATTGACAAAGAGAGAGAGAGAGAGAGAGAGAGAGAGAGAGAGAGAGAGAGAGAGAGAGAGAGAGAGAGAGAGAGAGAGAGAGAGAGAGAGAGAGAGAGAGAGAGAGAGAGAGAGAGAGAGAGAGAGAGAGAGAGAGAGAGAGAGAGAGAGAGAGAGAGAGTGAGAGAGAGAGAGAGAGAGAGAGAGATGAAAGAA